>JAPZAG010000118.1:0-111749 GCA_027475135.1 Bactrocera correcta | reverse complement strand
TGTCTATAAATGTTTATCATATTGAGGTAATTTGGATTTTGTACACTCATATAATATGCTGATGGTGGCATGCAAAGCGCAGCTCAATTTAGTTAAGAGAAATAATATTCATACATTTTGGTTTAAAAGAACACAAACATTTCTTTTAAAAAAGCTAAGCTAACATAAACTTTTTTTATACTCTTTAATTACCATATAAAATATAAATTTATCAAAGTTTAAACTGTTAACTCTTGAAAATTAGTTAGGTAAGATTAAAAACTTCTTAAGCAGTAGCAAATTTATTGTCATCGAAAAAGAAAAAAATACATTTTTGCCTGAAGCACATTTTATGAAAACAAACCAGACTATACATATATTCTACATAGAAATTGAAAATAGATAAAGTTGCATAAAAGGACACAGAAGCATGCAACCACACCATCTGACGTTAGTATGTATTCCTAAATCCATGTAATGATCTCGTTCTGTAAACACAGTGCTATCGAAGAGATGATAATATGCAGAAATCTTACTCGTGTTTGCAACAGATCCTGATAATATTAGTTCAGATTTAATAATAAAAGTTTGTATAAACGATTACTTTGCTTTATTTTCGATTAGTTAAATATTTAGTCGACTCTAACTTGTTCTTTAGGTATTCCTTCGAATTTTAATTTAAATAAAACTTAACTTAAAAATTTAACTTAAAACTTTAAGTTTGACTTAAATAAATACTACCAAACCAAATATGAGAGTGGTTCTCATTAGCTATTTTCTAAACTCCAGGTAACAGGGAGTCAGGATGAAACCAAATCGACTCAATTTTTCATAGAAACAGTAAATAAAAGATTTCTTGATTAATATGTCTTAAAGCAACCACATGACGCAGATCCTCATATTGGGTAAATGTGAACTAGATTCCAAGTCACACTAATTTTAGTGAATTAAAACTATCATTGAAGCCGCTAATTTTTCTAAATTTTTCGATATATATTTTAGCTGGAGATGATGGTATCGGTCAATTCTATTCCTTTCTGGAAAATTGTTTTTTTATTTCAGGAGTTCTATTTGCAATAAAACATCTTTTTTCTTGCCTTATTTGTCCGTGTAAACTAATGTCACCATTTTCAACAACTATAATACAAGTAGAGTTGCGAATTGTTCCATTCAAAAGAAGACAGCAATGATAACGTTAGTCATATATAGTTCCCCATACTTGCTAAAATACCTAGCCGATATGATCTATAATCAAACTTATTTATTTTTTCCTCATGTTTATTGAGCCATTCGTTCTTCTTATCCCGCTGTTTAGCGCAAATTGGAGATTCCAAGTTAGCTAAGTACTTCTCCTCCAGGTCTTTTCAACGGCGAGTGCTGTGTCAAACACTCTCCAAGCCTAGCTCTCGCAGCTGCTGACCCTTAATTTTATGATCTACATGTATGCTAATGTCATCGTATATCTTGTACAGCTCGTCGTTCCATCCATGCAGTATTTGCGGTTTCAATGCGCAAAGGACCATCTTCCGCAGAACTTTTATCTCGAAAACTCGTAACGTCGGCTAGTCAGATGTTGACTTCGTCCATGCCTCTGCACCATATAGCAGGACGGGAATGATGAATGACTTATAGAGTTTTGTTTTTCTTCGTCGAGAGAGGACTTTATTTCTCAATTGTCTACTCAGTCCACAGTAGCACCTGTTGGTAAGAGTTATTCTGCGCTGGATTTCGAGGCTGACATTGTTATCTCCGGCTTCGAAGTTATGACAGTCAACAGTGACGTGGGAGCCTAGTCGCGAGTGCGACGACTGTTTGGTTGATGACCGAAGACATTTTGCTTTGTCTTTATTCACTACCAAATCCATTTGCTTTACTTCTTTATCAAAATTCAGACATCACGGCATAAAGGCAGCTCCTTTTCGTGCTATCGAAAGCCGCTTTGAAATCGACGAAGAGATGGTGTGTATCGATTCTCTTTTCACGGGTCTTTTCCAAGATTTGAGGCATGGTGAATATCTGGTTAGTTGTATATTTTCCAGACCTAAACCCACACTGATAAGATCCAATTAGTTTGTTGACGGTGGGCTTTAACCTTTCATATGATACGCTCCGGTTATTTGAATAGCTCGGCCAGCAATCTATCGGCAATCGTCGCTTTGTTCTACTTCAAACGGGATTGCTTTTCGAACTTCTTCATGGTCGAGCAATGGAACATCTGCTTCATCGTAGGGTTCACCATCTCTAACATTTCTTATGCCTTATATTTCTATGGTTCTTGATAGAAATACTACCTTAACGGGAGCAAGAGAAAATTATACACCCGAAGAGCTTTGCTTCCGATGTTGAACAAATATTTTAATACTTTAATGTAGTAATTTAAACAGTTTTATTATCAAAATTTAACTCGAAATATACTTAATTGATATATTAGCTAGAAGAGATTCACGATCCTGATTGAATACTTTATGCCACTCAAGTACCTGCTTCCGCGATAAAGTAAGACTTCGAAACACTTTTACACAATTTCCGTAGCTGTATCTCCGTAGCTGTAATTTGAAAGCAAAATATCAAAATATTTTATCGACATAGTAATAATAGTGGTGTTGGATTTCCCACCGATAGTGAGTCGAAAAAACTACAAAAGCTGCTGAAAAAAAGGATGGTAGCACTGCCACTAACATGTACTTAGTCACATTTCCAATTATTAATATTATTTTTTTTTTTTGAGAAACGAAAAAAGTTTACCATACAAGAGCTTGAATTTGATCGATCAGTTTGTAAGCAGTTTGTATGGCAGCTATATTTTATACAAGTTCAATATCGGCGTTTCCAACAAATAATCAGTTTCTTGAGCTGAGAATAAAATTTATATTATACACAAAATGCCATAGCTCCATCCAACTTTAAACAGTTTATACACACCTTTAAAACTAATTAAATGGGGTCAAATTTGTTGAGATTTTGCATTCACTTAAGCATATGAGTTCTATGAATGGTAGGGTACTTAAAGAAAAGAGACACAACAGGCAAAGAGAATTCAAAACCTCCACCAAATCAATTTGTTACCATATATACTTCTCAACAAAAACCAAATAACTGAAATAACGGAATCAAAAAAGAGAAACTAAGAAGATTTCTAACTACAAACATCCCACTCACCATCAAAACAATCACTTAACAAACAGTTGTGGTAATCCTTAAAGCCAAATAAGAGTGGCGCTCATTAATTTACCAAAGTTGGGGGACAAAAATCACCAAAATATAGTGAAGGTTATAGTGGACAAATGTAGCAGAATATTTCCAGGCAATAAGCAATACCTATGTATACTAATAAATGTCTATACGAATGTGTCTAATAAGAATATGTCTGCTAGAATATTGTCTGCGAAGGCTATATAGAGCAGCGTGAAAGTATTTGTCCGCCACAAATGCTGCCACAGCAGGTCAATAACAAATTATGGTATTGATCTCGTTTACCGTTGACCAGCTTTATCTGTTTTTATTTGTTTTACTTTTGGTTTTTGCTTTTGCTTTTGTACTATTTATCCATTTTTCTGGATTTTTTTTGGTTTTTTGATTATTCCATTTTTTCTTCGTTAGTTTGCTTGGCCAGCAGAAATTTATATTCCACAGAGATACGCAAAAGCTGACGGCAAACCCTTCAAACTAACGCTAGTCCCCCTTCCCCTTGCAAATGGTGAAAAAGTTAGGGGCGCCGTAGCAGTAGTCAGCTGGCCATTGGCTATTTCGGCACTCAAATTGGCTTCAGCTGTGCTGTTGCTTACAAGTAAGGTCTGTGTTTGTGTTGGTTTATCTGTGTTTGTTGGTTTAACTGTAAGTATATGCACGTGCCTGTGCGCTTGTCGATGTTGCATTTTATTTTAACCTGCATGTAACGAAGCATTTCACGAGAGTGAACTCAAATTCGCTAACAATTTTGCGCAACTGACGGTAGCTCATTTTTGTTTTCTGCTTTTTTTGTTGCTTTTAGCCAGAAGCATGCTGAAAAGCAGTGAATAACATGTATATTGTTGTTGCTATTATTCCCAGCTACAGCACTCCCTCAGCGACTGGCTCATTGCTTGGCGCTTTCAACGCGTTTAACGCTTTGCTAAATGAAATCAATTCACAAGTCACGTTGTCGCTGGACAATAAATACATCAGAGTCTATTTAATAAAATCATGATGTGCACTTTGTGCCGAGTTGCGCGCACTCATACACACATATACATATATCCTAGCCGATTCTCAGAAGTATCTTTGTTCGTGGGGGGAAATTCGTTTAACAGCCGTTGGCCACTCCGCCTCAGCGTTCTGCATAAATGAACACACCCAACGCATCAAAAGCTGCATAGATAACTGTGGCCTGCGGTTCCGCACACACACACAGACATACACACACACAAGTTAAGCATAAGCATAAATAATGCTACATATATGTATGTAGTTGTATCAATTTGATTTTATAAATAAATAAATGTGCAACTCATTGAGATTCCTTCGGACGAGCTTACTGATGGCATATCAATTGCGCGATATGCGCTCTAAATGGAAATGACAAACATGGAGGGGGCGGTGGGACCATAGTAAAAAAAATCATGAAAAAATACAACAAATAATATTTAGGCAACAGCAACAAATCTAAAAGCACCACAAAAAAGCGCAAATCATCAGCAACAGCCTGATCAAGAACCACACAACAATAACAAAAACAATAGCAATAACATAGCAGAGCCGCACAATGAAAGCCCGAGCACAACATCTTCATGATTGCACACAGCAAAGCGCAAATAAACCGAGGTCAACACGATTGACCAACAAAATGCGCGTATCAACCGCAAAAGCAACAGCAACATCTTCACGAAACCCCTAAAGTAAGCCAATATCCAAGGCAGCCATATTGTTAAGGCATTGCTGGCTGCTCATCACTTTTTCGCCTGCCTTTCACTTTTATTTCCATGTGCAGACAATGTTATACCCTTGATGGCACATGACAGATAAATCTTAGAAATAAGAAACAATTTCAGAAAAGTGTTTTTTTTTTAATTTATATTGACATTGTGTATAAAATGGCGGCTTCGGATTCAAAAAAAATATTTTGTTTGCAAATGTCGACCAGTGGCATATTGTTTTGGGGCCCTGAGCAAAAATATTTTTTTTTATTTTATTTATTTATTTTTTTTTTGAAACCGCTTGAAGGGTTTACATGGGTTTACGGGTTTAAAAAGTCAATGCTTTTTATAATTTTATTATATTCTACTACACCTCTAAAATATTCTCTTAAATCTTCAAGTTGATCCGAGTGATTGTTTCGAAGATACAACCTTGAGAACTTGTGCGCTCGAGGCTAGCTAGGCTAAGTACGCCGTCTTTAAACGGGTTTTTCTCGAAACTATGCTTTTGAAGTCAGTTAGCAAGATTTCTCGAGAACTACTCAACCAATCTTAATTTTAAACGCATACAATTCTTAAAAACTTGGACGAAAAATTTTTTCGATTACAACTATTTGAAAAAAATATCACGACATTCTCCGTCAAATTTTGTTTGTAAAAATGTCTACTAAAAAAACAATTTTCAGTTACTTTTTCCTTCGTCCAGTTCTAAGTTAGAGTTTTGACTAAAAAACGTTTTTTTTTTAAATTTATATAACCCTGTGAGGAGTTATCTTGCCAAGGCGTCTGCATCTTTTTTCCGAGGCGTCACCGGTAATGGCGTCGCAATGGCCAGGTTTAAAATATTTGTTTCCAAAAATTTCAGAATTTTTTTCTAATAGTGTTTGCTTGTAACAATAAAAATTCTAATAAAATATTTCGTTTTTTATATGAGAAAAAAATCTTGAAAAAATGCTATTTTTTACCCGAGGAAACCCGTGTAACCGTTTAAACCAGTTATTTTATAAACTTTTGATTTGATCTTTATAGAATATTGCATATTGATGCATACATTACCCATAATATATGGTAAACTTTGCTGAATTCTACCAAATTTAAATTTTCCTCACTTCGAATTCATCATCCCCCTTTTTGAACCTCCTTCTATATAGCGCACAAGTGTTGACCATTCTTTCTATTGAAGTAGACACATATTTTCTCAAGCCAACAATTGCATATGTGTTAGTTGGTGTATGAGTTTAGTTAGCAGAAATTGTCCAACAACGACAGCAGAATAATAAATAACCACGCCAAGGCTACACCAGACAACGGTGTTTTTCCATTACACTTTCGTTCGTTTATGAGTTTTTTTTAGCAAATCTGCGGTCTTTCAACGCTGAAGAGATAGATATTCATCGGCTAATAATATAAAGCATATTGCTTGCTATTGACGAAAAAATGGTCTGTCTGAAATTCAACGAAGCTTTGAATAAGCAGGAAAAACAATCTAAGCAATAAGTATCACAGGAGGTGAGTATATATGAAATAATTTTCAGCAAGTGAAAGCAAAATGTAATTAAATGTTATTCTTTTCAAGAAATATTTGTATCTATAATATCATATCAAAATATGGAGGTTGAAGTTATTCATGAACTTCTTCTTCTTTATTGGCGTAGACACCACATACGAGTTTATAGCCGGGTATACGCGCCAGTCGTTCTACCTTTTTGCTGCTTGGCGCGAATTGTAGACTCCAAGTATAGCTAGGTTCTTCTCCACATGATATTTCCAACGGAGCGGAGGTCTTACTCTGCTTCCCCTGGCGGGTACTGCGTCGAATACTCTCAGAGCTGGAGTGTTTCCATCCATTCAGACGACATGACCTAGCTAGCATAGCCGCTGAACGTAAGGAATCTTCATGTTTATTGTTGAAAGCTGCGCCAGATTTAACAATGCTTAGATTCCAGTTCATATATAAAATAGTACTATAAGATAAGTTTAAGGATAAGTTAAATGCTTTGGACGATTTTAGATTCAAAATTGTCATTTATAGCAGTTTGATCTTAACCGTTATATGAGGAGTGGCTGATTTCACATATTTCCGCACTGTGTCATATCTCATATATTTCTTTAAAAAAGTGAAATTTTAAATTAACTTGAAAACTACAAGTAGACGATTAAAATGTAAGCACTTGCCTCCACAGCGTATACGCAACCTAAATATTTTTTCGACACACACTCGAGCGCACAGTGGCAAAAGTGCTAAAACAAAGTAGAAGAGAATTTGTAACAAAACAGCGAATTTTCACGCATGTCTGCACGTCAAATGCTCATGAAAGTGGTACATAAGGAACAAAAAAACGCCGAAAAATGACAGTCCAAAGAAAAACACTCAAAATGTAAAAGAAGCATATAAAAACGAAAAAGAAGTGAGCAGAGATCAAACAAAAAACAGTAATATATAAAAACAAATATGTAAAAGTGCTGCATAACAAACTCATTGTGAAGAAGTGAAAAGAAAATACGCCAGCATACAATATAATAGACTAAAATGTAAGGTTCCCACACACTCATTCGTATTCGGTAACAAAAAGTGCACGACTATAGACTTTTTCAGCGGATCAACGCAAGCGACATAAAAAATAACAATAAAAGGAAATTTGAAAGGTGAAAGGTGATAAAAAGCAGAACTGAGAACGTTATTATCACTATGAAGAGGAAAGCGGTAATGTTGATTTTTTCAACTCGTTTTTTAATGTTCTTAACCGAAAATGGAGAAAAAACAAAATATAGATGAAAGTGAAAGATAAAATTGAAATTAAAAATAATAGTTCGAAACTGTTAAGTTCCGGATCCATGTATTTTTAAATATATTTTTAAATATAAAATAATGATATCCAATAATTTTTAAAACTAGTTAAATTGATTATTATTTTCAGTCTCAAATGAGCTACCTTCCATTGCAACTATCATACACCTACAATCGAACACATACCTGTAAATTTCAAAGAGACAAAGCATTCGCAAAGTAGCAAGCACATAGCAACTTATTGGCAATGCCTTTGCACCTAGCAATTCTCCCATTATAGTTAACTAAAAGCAATGCAGCTTGGCTGCCGCTTTCAAAAGGCAGAAACATGAAACACGATGCATTGCTGACTTGCAGAAATGCAGTTGTAGCTGCAAACGCACAACAACAATGCAAGTTGAAATTAAATTGAAAATATCTTGCCTAGTGCAACTCGATAATACTTCAGTAGTCGGCGCAATTGCTTCATATTTCTGTTGCATCTTTGCAGCAGCACTACAATAATGAGGCATGAATGCGATAATGCGTTGCTCGTTTTCTTTTGATAACACTAGTTGGCATTAGAACTAAAGAAAAAGCATGATGGCTAGTTTAAGTTAATTTCAGTGTTTGCTCTGAATGTTTTTCATTTTAGCAAACATCATATTAGGTTAACGGTGCTATGCGTTAGATACAGATATCTCTAGCCAGGAGTGTAGCATTGTGTAATGTTTCCAAGAAGCATTAAAATCCGTTCGGCATCATCATTCGAATGGGAAAATTTTTTAATAAGTACCAATGCAGAACTTTTAATGGGGTATTTGGTGCAAAGGAAGACTTAAGTTGGCTTGGGTTTACTGCCTAAGACCTCCTGGTCGAACACCATATAAGAAAATGTTGAATGATCTTCCGAATCTCTTTGATAATATAAAATATATATAAGAAGTAATTGGAGTAATACTAATTGCAAGAATAACATAGTAATTAAATCTTCGGTGACGAATCAAGTAAGAATTCCTGACCATTACTGTTTTGGCTGACGAATTGGGCAAATTGAAGAATTGGATTTGATTTATAATTATAATTTTAATATATTTCTTATTTTGTAAGTGTTAATAATGTTGAGGAATGCCGTTTAATATTCCTTTACGTCTTTATGATACCGAATAATTAAAGCAAGTTTGTGAATTTAATTTATATACCCTATAAAATATGGTGTATACCTAAATGGTCAACATGACAAGCTGAGTCCTTTTAATCATGTCCGTCTGTCTGTGTGTTTGTCTATATATACCCCGAACTAATACTTCAGTTTTTAGGTCATCATTTGATATTTTTCAAATATGCTTTTCTCTTCAAGAAAGTGCGAGTTTGGCGATTCCGAAATGAGTATACCATATAACGAGATTTTCGATAGAGACGCTACAAAAATAGACCGATAGGGACAGCAAACGAAGCAAGTGAAGTTTGCCATTTCATCATAGAAATATATATAATTCAACAACGCGTCGAAATTATTATTTACTACCAAAATTCGGAAACAGTGACCTGAATTTTAAGAGCGCTACGTCCAATTTATGGTCGTCATAATCGTCTTGTCAGATCAGCAATTGAGCGTCTAGTGGAAAAATTTGAATCCACAGTCACATTACAAAATATTCTCGTGCCAGTGAGACTAAAAAGTGCCAGTCGTGTTGAGAATATTGCTGCCGCTAGCCCATCAAAACACGAATAAGTCTCTTACACGACATTCTCAAACATTGGGCATCTCTGTGACGTCGCTTGACCACCACAGTCGTCATATGTTTGGGAATTATCCTGAGCAACAACTTGAAATGATGAAATGATTACGGATTTACATCGAAATCCCAGTCTTCTTCAGTGATGAGGCTCATTTCTGGCTGAATGGCTTTGTCGATAAGCACAATATGCGTTATTTATCAAGCAGGCATCAACACGTAAGAGTGCTCCATGTGTCAGCATTGTATCCCGAAAAAATACGGTTTGGTTCGATTTCTGTGCCAGCGGGGTCATTGTGCCGTACCATCATCCGTGATGATCAAGACCGGTACCTTACTGTGAATAGGAATCGCTACCGCTCAATGTTAAATTCGAATATTTTTGACCCGAATAAAGTCGTTTTTCTCGAAACGCTCCAGAGTCAATTGGGAAAATATCGATCTAAGTCTTAATATTTGACATTACCTTCTTAAATATATTTAGCAGATAATGATGGAAAGACCTTTGATAGTAATTTCGTTTTTTCAGCTAAAATTGACACTTTAGATTTTTTCATAAAAACGCCTTTTTTGGAAGCCGTCATTATGCCATAAATCAAAATTTTTACTAAAATCTGCATCCACTTATTGTTATAATATTTTTTTAGTTTTGTATTTAAGGTAATTTTAAGTAGGAAAATCTTTCTCACCAACAGAAATTTTTTTTAGACTCGTCTTGAAGATCGACTGCTAGATCAAAGAAATCCAAAGTATTTGAAAATTAATCGCCTACTTTTAAAGTGCATTAAGTGCTGTCAACCTTCATTATTCATTGATTTACTATAAACAATTCATCTTTAAAAAAAATCACTCTTAAGCACTTACTTGCAATAAGTAAGCAGTACGAATACAATTTACCAGTGCACCGGTATGAACTGAGCGTTTTTATTTTTTTTGTGAAAATTAAATACTAATTTTGAGTGGAAAAATATACGAAGTAATAACAATTGCTTTTTACACATTTTGACCACCTTTCTAGCTATTTGCGGATACCATGTCAATAGAAATATTCGTATGTTGAAGCAAAGCAATAAGACACCCAATTTCCAATGCCTGAATAGAAATCGAAGTGCTTCTCAGCCAATGCGTGTCCCATCAATAAAAAAAATGGTAATCGAAAGGGGCCAAGTCTGGGGAATATGGCTGGCGGGGTAGCAGCTCCCTGCAAGTACTTCGAATGTATGCTGAACCAAATTTTTTTTTTGTGCAAGTGCATTTTGGTGTAACAAAAGTACTTTTCCGTGTCTTCTGACCTATTCTGATTGTTTTTTGATCAACGTCTGCTTCAAATTGATCATTTGTTGTCTGTAGCGTTTAGTGACTTCAGAGACTCATGATATACCGCACCCTTTTGATCCCAGCAAAAACAGAAGATTGCTTTTTTCCGAAGCGATCTGTTTTTGTAGTCAATGTTAATTGTTGTCCTGAATTAACCCATGATTTTCCCGTAGAAGATTTTTGAAATAAATATATTTTCCAGCACCATAACAATTCGATACAAAACTTATTTGCTTTCGTGTGGTTAAATCAAAATTTCACAAGTATTTTTTCGCTTTTCCATTTGCCTTTCATTCAATTCATGTACGTCCATTTTCCACACTTTTGTATCTATGTAATAGCTTTCAAACGGTCTGAGATTGTTTGGTGTACAACATTTAACACGGCTGCTATTTTATTTCGACTCAAAGTATCATCTTCATCCAATATTTCTTGCAGTTCTGCGTCTACAAACTTTGTTTGGTGGTCTTCCACGTTCGTCATTTCTCACATTAAAATCATTATCTCTGGACCGTTGAAACCATATTTTTCGTATTGTTTCTGATAGAGCATGAACACCATATGCCTCGAAAAGCATATGAGCGACTCCAAGGCACTTTTCTTCAAATGGAAACAATAAATTAATGTTTTCCGCAAATCATCACTTTTTGTTGTAAAATTTTACATTTTCTACACAATGAAATAATATGAAGTTGCTTGTTCCATGACTGTAAGGTTATTGAATATATTTTACAAAGTATATGCCGACCAAACAGAAACAAAATTAAGGCTCGTTACTACCAACACATGTGCAACTCAACGCTCAATTTATATACTATACTTGTGCAAGTGTACTAAGTATTAATTTAGTGTAGCACAAACACATAAATGGTGAGATTATTGAAGTGCAGTGGTTTCGAAGTCTTTTAAGAATTATTAACGCTTGCTTAATTAACTTTTTTCAAAGCCTCCATAACAGTCTTATGCTTCTACACATTTATATATTTTTTTCTCCTGTGAAATTGGCTTCTACTCAATTTCGTTGCAACGCATACACACACACACACACATGACAGCACAAAAATTTCTTGTCTAAACTGCATACACAGCCATTCATCTGCGCGAATTATCTTGATTGCAATTTCATTCATTTGTCGCAGCGTCTCCTTTAAGTGTCTGCAGTGCTTACGAACGCCAACACGAACAAAAATAAACACACGTACACGCTGCCAACAGAAGTCACTGCTTTGCTGTAGCGCCATTCACTCACTCGTGCGCAATGAAGCGCTTCAACGCTGACTTTTCTATTCCGATGCCGATTGTAATTCCAATTCGAATTGCTTTTACCCCTTCCGTTCCGTTTCGTAAAACCAACAGCGTGGCTAAATGCACTGGCGTCATTTCCGCCATAGCCACTCAACTACGCGTTTTACGTGTTTGTTAGTGTGTGTGTGTCTGCGAAGTTAACTGCGTGCTTTCGTGTATGTGTGTCTGTGTGTGCGTCGTCTTTTAAGCTAAGCGCTTAATTGTCTTTTAAGCTCTTTCTGTTTAAATGCGCTTGTCTCTTTGTCACTGCCGACACATGCAAAGGCACTAGAGCTTCAAGTGTGCATGTATATGAGTGTTTGCTTAAAGAAATATTTTTCCTTTAGTGCTCTTCTTATTAAGTGGCTAACTGTGAAAAGCTGCCGCTGCTTCTTCCATTGGCTTTCCATTGTGTGCCTGATTTATTCATTCAAGATTGAAAATCAACTTTACTGCTAATGAGTGCGCGGGTGTGCCACTGCGTATGTGTGACTTGCTGAGGAAACATTTGAAAGGATAACTCGCCGTTGCTCTCCAATTGCATTTTGTTAATTTGACTGTCAAGTGGCGTTCTGAAATAACAATAACGAAAAGTCTTTTCTTCTTTTTTTTGTCGTGTTATGCACTCACTTACGTAACTGGCGGCGCTGGTTGGCTCGAATGCGTTTTGCGTAAATTAATTTCGTTGTACTCGCAAGACAGCTAACCTACATTCTGCATTAACTGCCAAGGGGACAATAATAAATTGTTGGGTTGTGCACACCTAGCATGATGACAAGGCAAGTTTAGAGTTATTTGTCGTACACATGTTTTGCCAGGAGCTTTTAAAGCTAGTGTTCTTTCGTTTTATAATGTTATTTATTTACCTGTTTTTTACTGAACTTTAACAATCAGCAATTCATTTTCAAAAATAGGAATTCACTTAAACAAGTTGCAGAAGTTGCCAAAAAAGTTATTGCCGGCTCTTTCATTTTAAAAGATTCTTCGTACAAAAATTCAAAATAGTTTTGAGTAAATTTATTAAAATTCTTAAAGAGCTGTTGAAACTAGTAGAGAGAAAATCATTTGGCACTTAAAAAAACTGTCACTTGTTTATCCTTCCTGGAGAAAGCAGAACTAACGACGCGTTTGTTGAGGCTAATGATATCAATACCATCGGCGTACGCCAGCAGCTGTACACTCTTATTGAGGATGGTACCTTCTCTATATTCTTCTGCAGCACGAATTATTTTCTTCAAAATTATATTGAAGAAGTCGCATGAAAGGGATTTGTCTTGCCTGAAGCCTCATTTGATATCGAATGGCTCGGAGAGGTCCTTTCCGATTCTGACGGAGCTTCTGGTGTTGCTTAAAGTCAGTTTACGCAGCCGTATTAATTTTGTGGGGATACCAAATTCAGACAGCGGTATAAAGGGACCTCCTTTTCTTGTTGTCAAAAGCAACTTTGAAATCGGTGAAGAAGTGGAGTGTGTCGATCCTCTTTTCACGGATCTTTTCCAAGATTTTGCGCACGGTATCTGATCAGTTGTTTATTTTCCAGGCCTAAAGCCACACTGATAAGGCCCAATCAGTTTTTTGACGATGGGCTTTAGTCTTTCACACAATACGATCGATAGAAGCTCATATGCGATGTTGGAGCTCATCTCAACACACAACCCTGGAAAGGGACGGTTCGCCTTCTAACTTTAGCTTGCCTTAAAACGGATGATTCCCAGAAGATACTAGGTCTAAGACCGGAAGTCGTGAGCTGCTTGAGTCATATGTAAAATAATCGTTTTTGGCCATTGAACGGCGCTCAGACAACTTGTCTTACTTGCGTGAACTTCTACACTCCATCCTCTCTTCGAATTACTCCATCCTTATCAAGATACAGGATATTAATATTTGAAATTTTTTACAAATGAAATAAATAAATTCTTACATTATGTATACGTATATTCTCATATTCTGTATTTTTTTTTCCAAACCAATCTTAATTTTTATATATACATTCAAAGAATTCATATGTAAAAAAACGTAGCCAACAACATTGCGCTTCATTCAACTAGATAAATGCTTAATGCAAGCTTTCAAGCACCTTTTTTTACCAATTAACACAATGACAATAAAAGCATTGAGCTAATTTGGAACGGTATCAAAAATCCAACAAATCACACCGCTACCCGCCGCTGGCGTGCTACTTTTGTACTGACGACCAGCGTCCGACTACAGTCCATGCGATGTCTGTGACATATACACGTTTATACGACGTACAGTTGGCGGGCTGCTTTGCTAAAAAAAGCAAAACCAGATTTGAATGTATTTCTACAGGGTATTCCAATAAGAGTGATTTGATTTCTTCCAAAAAGCAACACTAAATATTAAGAAAGTTTAGAAGTTTTTATTTATATCACATCGTTCAGATGGCTTCCACGACTTCTTTTGCTGGAAAGAATTCGATGAACTCCATTTTCGAGTATTCTTTCCACTAATGAAGTCAAATTTCATGAATAACATGTACAATATTGGCTTCTAAAGCTTGAAGAGAGTCTGATTTATTGCTACAGATCAATGACTTCACATAACCCCACAAGAAGTAGTCTAATAATGTTTAATCACAATTTCTTGAAGATCATTCAATGTCACAATTTATTGAAATAATCGAGTCTCCAAACTTTTATTGTAATAGCTCGGGTGTTCCACTTAGCCACGTCTTGTTGCAACCAGATGCTGTTAAGATCAACTTATTTCAATTGCCACCATAAAAAGTTGATTATTATCGACCCATACCACTCTCCATTGAGAGTAACGGTGTTACTAGCTTTATTTCGAAAGAAGTACGGACCGATGTTTCCCAAAGGCTAAAAACTGGTGTGGGCAAATTGTCAATTTGGGTGAATGTAAAATTATGAATGAATAATTTGTAGATTTTCTTCGTACCAGGATCGATAATTTTGTTTATTTATCACACCACTCAGATGAAAGTAAGCTTTACCGGAGAAGATGATTTTCATACAAAAAACCGTTATCGTTTTCAGTTGTTCCCAGGAAAAATTAGTAAATTCACGACGTTTACGGCTCAAAGGCTTCAGTTCTTGAGTAAGAATAATTTTATACGAATGCAAGCTAAATACGCCAAGTTGTGGTTTGAGACAATCTCAATTCTTGAGAAGGTCTTGGAATCGGTAAATTGCGGTCTTCGGCAATACTTGCCTACACGGCAGCAATATTTTCACTTCGAGCCGTTCTTTGTCTTATTGGCACTCGATCATTATGTATGTAAACAAAGTACGCTCGATATTTTCAAGAATTTTCGACGAATAGCGAGTGCAGGTGAACAATAAAATGACAAAAGCGCGCGAAAAGATGCATTTGGAGAACGATTATTTTATAATTAAATTGAATAATTTGTAAACAATGTTTTTGCGTATATTTTCTTGTAATGAAAGTTTAAAGAATACTCAAAATAATGAAAAAATGTAGACCATAACTTATTTAAAATGGCCGAAACCACACTTAGAAATCAAATCAACCCTATTGGGAAAGCCTGTATAAGTGTAATTACAATATTATGTTAGGGTGCGACTATCTGGAGTGCTAAAAGAAAGATAGTGCAAAAAATTTGCACTAGTAAAAATAACAACAAAACTGCTATAATCTTATAAAAGTTCTGTAGTAATAGTTTTGAGTTGCAATAGAAATGTTTTAAAATTTTTGTTCTTGGTCGAGCACAATGGAGATTAAGTAAGAAGCTATATTCGTGGGAAATCTTAGAGGCTTAAGAGGCACACTTAGGATCATTGAGGGTATGCATATTTATACAAAGCAACCAATTCGAAGAAGGCGATTTAATAAAAACTGTCTGAAGTAATTGAACTGAGCGGTCCCACACTAAAAGCTGTAACTCAAACCTATTTATATTGATTTACAATTTTAATATGTTATTTTTAACACAAATCAGGCCATACTGAAGCCTATCAAAAGATCAAACTGGACTAATTTCTAACATATGATAGAAAAAATTATAAGAAAAATGTTTGGAGAAAACATTTACATGAAGAGTTGCTAGAAACATCAGTATATTTAAACATATATAAAGAACGAATGAAGATTGTGACATAAAAGCACCAAGAAATGGTAGTTAAATTCGCCTGTTAAATGATATTTCAAAAGAATGTATATTGCTAAATTGTTGGGACTGTCCTTAATTACTAAGCCAAATATATGTAAGTGCGATCTGTCAGACAGTTTGCTTACGACAGCTGCTTAAGTCGGTACACCGCAATAGTGCGTTGAGATTTTTACAATCGATAAAAATATAAAACAAAGTATTTTTCTAAAATTTTGATTTTCTAACCAAATTTTGTGTCCGGAATCGTTTCTAATGTTAAAAAAAACTTAAGATGATTCAGTTTTATCAAAAATGTAAGCCTACGAGTAGTAGACGGTGGGGAAATCGTTGAAGACATGCCGCGTTCTGAACAACATTGGATCTCTTAAACTGATGAAAATATTACAAAAAAAGTGAATGAAAATCATCAAGCAAGTGTTAGAGTCATCTCACGAGTTCGTTCGAATGATTTTGGTGAATATTTTGAGTATGAAACACCTCCTTGCTCGATTCGTCCCGATAAAGCTGAATTATTTTCAAAAAAAAGTGCTGTAAACAGGTTTCTTTGGACATGCTTTATTGTCGAATTCCGATCATACATTCATACATTCCTGGAGAACACTATCACAGTCCGAGATACATGATTACACGATTATGAGTTTGACATGCAAACAAAACAACAAACATCGGAATGGTAGGGGGAAAAGCGAATCGAAAACAAAAACCCACTACAAACCTGCTCAAAAGTCAATGTGATGCTGATGGTTTTTTTTCGATATTCGTGGTTTGGTGCATCATGAATTTGTTCTGGAGGGACAGACGATCAAAAAGGAGTTATATTTGGCCGTTTGCGTGAGGAAATCCATAGAAAAGGGCCAAAATTGTGGAATATCTATCCATCGAGCCATTATAGTGACGGAAATTAAATCCAAAAACGCAATGAGTACCATCGATCAGCCACCGTATTCAGCAGATTTGGCTTCTTGTGATTTTTTTTTTGTTCCCCAAACTGAAATTGCCATCCCGTGAAACCCGTTTCTAATCAAAGAGATAAAAGAAAATTATCTGAAGAAGCTGAAGGCCTTCCCAAAAAATTGCTTATGAAATTTTTTTCGAGGACTGGAAAATTCGTTGGCATAAATGTATTACATCTGTTGTGGATTTTTTTTACAATTTCCGGGTACTTTTTTCACAAAATAAATAAATAACAAACTTTACATATATTTGTATTTTTTTTTTTTTTTTTTGTTGGATGTCTCGCTATATTTCCTTTTTTTGCAATTGCAATTGTTGTTGCAGCTTTGTTACGAATATTTTTGGCGCCAACAAACCATTCTCTTAATTTGCAGCATTTATCAAGTCGCACAGCAATAACAATTACGAAATGTTACAAAAAAATATGCTGCTATTTGTTGTTTGCCAGCTACAGTGAACAGCAAATTTGCTGGTCAGTAGAAATACTCAAGCTCAACAAAAAAAAACAACGAAAATAAATGCCTTTGTATTTTGCTTTGCTGACAAATGTCGCAATTGTTTTTTGTTGTTTTTATTGTAGTGGCTAAATAAACGCTTTTATTAACAGTTGTTTCGTCAGTGCCGAGCAAACGAAAATTTTTGTTATGGAAATGCAGCAAATGTTCAATATTATAGTATATAAAATTTGTTTCTCATATTCATTTTTCCTATCATGCTTCGAATGGAAGCACAGCTTGCAGAATGGGGCTCATTGCCATCAAAGGATATATTATATTTATGCAAATATTTTACAAAAAAGTGCTATAAGATAGTTTTTAGTAAAAAAAAAGTCATATTTAATTCACCTTTGCACATCCAAAGCGCACATCGAACGCCTGAGCTCTCTCTTATATACCAAACACTCAACTACCTTACATGCCTCTACACAAGAACAAATCCGCCACAAGACTACAGCTATTTCAATTTAACAGTTACTCATACACACCACTTACCACATGCCCGGCAGCTACACTTCGACTAGACACTGGGGCTCACGCTGCGTTGATTGTGTTTTTGGCTGCAAATGAAATAATTGTTTTTGCGCCTCAAAGTAGGCTAAACGCATACTTACTGATTTATATGACAAACTTTTTCACACATTAGTATGTGGCAAGTTGCAACTTCGAAGTTGCAGCAACTTGGAAACTGCTCGTACATTCAGCACACACACACAGACATGCGCACAAACACACGCACAACGCGTCCACTTGAAAGCTCAGCGCCTGTGTGCGTGTGTCTTCGCACTCTGCAACCATACCAGTGAACGGTAAATATTTCGTTGCCGCATCGTCAGATGTGTTGCATAAACTTTGTTGCCTCATTGCCGTTGGCGCTGCCACTGCTTGCTGCTGTTGTGTTGGAAATTTACGATTTGGCAGGCTGGATTGCAGTAAATTTTGTGTCATTTGGAAGTTATGGTGGATTTCTTGCATTACATTGCATCGCCACTTCAAAATAGTTAGAAGACAGCGCAAAAAAGCTGCACGAATGGAGGCACACGCACACTCAGACTCATTGGCGAAAGCAAAATGAAACGAAACGAAAATGATTAGTTAATTCATCTGGTGACACAAAGTTACGAAAGTTTCTTGTCGGCTTGCGAAAAGAGTAAAAATAACATTGAACTAATTTTGGCACTCAAATACGCACACTTGCAAAGCAAATACACAGTTAGCGAAGACATCAGCCAGTTGGTGCTTTGTTAATTTATTATCAGCGTTTGCAAAATTTTTTGCTACATTGTTTTGGTATCGAAAGGATTCCTTTTTACAGAGCGAACACTACACTCTCTCAACTCTCAAATGAGTTGACTTTATCTCAAGATTTCTTCCAATAAAAATTTATTAAAATAGCAAATAAACCACATAATTCTATCTGTAGTCGTTGTTGGCACAAATTTTGTAATTCTAAGAATTAATAATAGCATTTTTTGATGCGTGCCTGATAGCGAGAGCAGTAATGCTTCTATTTCAGTCGATTAGTCACCCTAGATTGTTAACAAATATTCATTAACCAAAATAGTCCGGGGTTATCTTTCATTAAGAAAAATCTTTTACAATATCAATAATTACAATATCAACGAACCAGGTCTTAACCTGATGGAAGAAATATTAAAGACACCTTCATAGCTAATGATGACTAGCTAACAAATAATAAGTTTACATTATTACAAGGCTAGAGTTATGCTCAAACACCTGTTTATATTAGATAATAATTTTTTTTCTTTGTACATTGAAAAGGCCAAATATCGCAAACTCGGACTTGGTATCTGAATCCGAAAGGTATAGTGAAATTTTTTCTCAAGGAAATCCATTTACAATAAAGTATGTGTGTGCAAAAAATAACGAGAATGTTCGTTTTTTGAAAAAAATAGTAATACGTATTGCCAGTCATCGAAACACTTCACTAACGACGGCACTTTCAGGTTCGTTCTATTTATTTTTGGAAATAGGAAAAATGAAAAATATCACATCTCTATAGACCAAGTAAGGAATGAATACATCTGCAATTTTCATATGTTCATAAGAATATCAACGCGAACTTTTTTATTTTAAAATTCCCGTTATTTTACAAAGAAACCTCGTAAAGGAAACAATAGTCATACACAATCGAATAAGAATTCAGATTAGCTATTGTTAACTTATGTATCTCATATAACCAAATAAATCAATTATACTTTTTGAAAGAAAAATCACAGAAACTTCAAATTTAATGGTAAATGTTTATTATCATTCGAAAGAACATTCTTTGGTCGCGGCTATGTGTCAGATAGACCATCCGTTAAGTCCAATTTTCGATGACTTCTTTGAGCATTTCGACTGGTAACAGGTGAATGACACGGGCTTTAGACTTTAGACTTTACATATGCCCACAAGAAAAAGTCTAACGATGTGATCCATCTTGGTGATCAATCGACCGGCCCAAAGCGTGAAATTATCTATTCACTAAAGAGTTTTCTCAATCAATAAATCCATTGATTGTTGCGATGTGTTCAAGCATCAAATAGTCGAATATAATCTCGCGATAACAATCGCCATTGCCGGTTACGTTCTCACTCTCTCATCACTTTTGAATAAATACCCACCTAATCGTTGATTTTTCTGTATGAAATGACAGCTCTTGAATCTCTTTAGGTTGCCCTACATCCTAGTGGCGGCAATTTTGTTTCTTTACATGCACATTGAGCCGGAAACGGACCTCGCTGAACAAAATTTGGCTCGAAAATTCGGATATTCTTGGAACTTTTCAAGATCTCATAGAGCCAAGTGATGTCGCCTGGGAAGGTCAAGCGGCTTTAGTTCTGGAACTAACTGTATTTTCAATTAGTTTAAAATCTCGACGTAAAATGCGCCAAGTCGTTCCATACGTCAGTCCCGGTTGCTGCGAACGGCGCCGAGTCCACTCTCCACGGTCTTCGTATACACTCTCAGGTACGGCCGCTATATTTTTTTCACTACGTGCTGGACGTGATCTTTTGGGTCGAATATTAACCAATAATGAATGCTGGGTCTCAAGATGTGTGATGGTGTTGCGAATAGTCCGCTCAATAGACCGATTATATAGACTATAAGTTGAGCGAAGCGCATGAAACACATTCTTTACAGAACGTGAATATTCGTAATAAAGTAAAACGATTTGTAAACGTTATTCAAGTGTAAATCTTTCCAAAATGGAATACCAAGCAATACTAAACCAAAATAACATGACAGCTTGACATGACTCACACGTGATCTGTCAAAAAGAGGCTACAGAAAAATTTGCATCTTGCAAGTTGTTGTATGGACAACTTTCACATTTGACAATGTATCTTCACCAAATTTGGTATAGATTATTTTCTAGGGCAAAAATTAAATCTCCGAGAAAAGTCAGAAGAATTCAGATCGGTTAACTATAGCATATAGCTGCCATACAAAGTGGACTGATTTTATATGCATCTTTTGACTGTTATGCTGGCCACCGCGAGGAGACGGTTTTAGCGGTGTCTCCGGAACCTAGCTGCCGATCACGAAATATTTACAAAATTTTTGAATATTCTTCTTTTATATACATATATGCTTAAAAGTTGTAATACATTAATTAATTTATTATATGAAAAAGTAATGAAAATAAACATTTTACCGGCCATCAAAACCCACACAACTCCTTAAAAGAGATCATAAAAATACGCCCACGGCTGGACGGTTCATAGCATTAAACATTGCTGGTATATTAAATGTCATTAATTCTAATACTACGTATGGATAAAAAAAACTTAGCTAACTGTAAACCTGAAGCTCTCACCTATAATAAGCAGTGAAATAACGTCACAAAATATCCATTTTATGTAAGAAGAAATTGCAGGTCATCTACACATTTAATCAGCAACAGTCTCACACCATATTTTTATTATCAAACGGCTAAAATAAATTTAATGCATATTATCACACATATTTATGTTCCTGTTAGTGACGTGAACGATGAGTTTGCCATTTCCGGCATTAGTTTTGCGCATAAATTATTATATAAATAGAATGATAATTGAAATGCGTGGTCATTTGTTCATCAAAAGGATTCTCTCACTGAAAATAGCCCAACACAATAAATATTTATGATATACTTCTTATGATACCCAAGTTGAATAAATGCATTTCTAGGTATTCACAGCCAGCAGACAAAGAAAATGGTTTATATTTAGAAGAGCAGAACCACAGTGTGGGCAAAGAGTTATATACTTATTATATTATTATGCTATATTTGCGATACAATATTCCTTTCATGGCATAGACTGAATTGAGTTCATAAAAATATGCATTTGAAACTTACACGATAAAATCTAGTAATACACACATTTTTAGAAGTAAATAAGCTTCTATATAATAAAAATTCAATATTCATAACGCTTTTCAAACCCAACTCATTACTCCATATATGCATTGACTATCAAAAATATTTTATATTATAAACAGGAGTTTCACACACTCTGCTACATACTTATATGTATGTATAGTACAAAATCAAATGTGGTTGTTCTTAACGGCATTTCGTCAAGGTGATTTCGTGATAATAACAAATACTCCTCGGGATATTTACTACTAGACGCCTTTGCTCTTTTATAGTAAGACTTACAGGCAAATAAATAGAGACCGTGCAATGGATTCATGGCTGTAAATAAAAAGCAAGGAATATGCGATAAAGCAAATATCGACACTCGGCAAAACCATACAAATATTGACATTTACAGTGATGTGTAAATATTATAGTCATATGTTGCTATGAATTTAGCTGTGCAAGTAAATTGAAATTTCAAACAAGTTTCTCTATACCTTTGTATATGAAGAGATATTTTTGAAGATGATTTAATATTTTGTATTTTTATACCCTGAAGGTATATTAAGATTACCACAATTTTTGGTAACATCCAAAAATAAAGGTCAGAGAATTTATAAAGTGCAGCGAAACTAGCGTTGAACTCATTAACAGTGCCTTCAGGGCTGGTCAAAGAATGTCTAACCTCGCTGTCAATAGCAATACGTGTATATGAGATGAGACTGTTATGATTGCCAGGCCACAGCGGAATCGAAGGAAACTGTAAAGTTGATGAGCTAGCAAAATAAAGCACCTTAGAACCGCTATCGGTAGCTGGGCTTCGTGGAAGCTTTGTCTACGCTATGCCGCCATCGGTACATGCGCTGTCGCAAAAGCCTTTCTCGATCTCAAAAGATCTATTGATCACTTTGCCTTTAGTAAGACTAGCATCCGCCTAGTTTTGAGGCTTTTAACGGACGCCAACTGCAGAAGCTGTATGAAAGAAGATAAGAGGAAAACTGCCCAACACATCTCCTTCTTCACTGTCCCGCGTTTGGGAAGTCAAGCTTAAGCACTAGAAAGCGCATACCTTCAGACATCCCACCGAGCAGACGGAAATGAAGATTAAGCCCTTTAAAACTCTAAAGATCTATCGGAAAATTTTGATTTTTGAGAGTTTTAAGTAAAGATTCTAGAGACTTTTTGGCAACACTGCAAAGTCTATTTCGAAGTCATTTTACATATATCTTGTGACTGGCTTTGAAGAGCTCCAAAGAGCTCAAAAATAGAGTTTAAGATCTTTCAACTCAAATTCTGAGTTATTATACTCGAAAAAGGAATGAAAAAGAAACAAGAAAGTAAACATGGTATGAAATGAAGCAGTTTGGTACTCTCTTTTTATAGAACCATGAATGGTTGATGAAGTTCTTCAGTGCTTCATAAGCTGAAAGAATAGTACCGATTATTTTTAAAATTCTGTTCACTAATTCATTTGTACTTCGAAGCTTATTTTTATGTTTTTACTTTGATCTTGACCCCAAACTACACTTTCATTGTTGATTTTTGAGCATAAATATGTTCTGAAAAAGTGTACTAGGCACCCTGTAGTTATTCATATTATATTTTTAATCTTATAGAAATTTTGACGAAGACATTTCCTTAAAGACATACCGAGTTAAGGTATTTTGCTACTCATCTTGTTTTCTCCAGATTTTTTCGAAGTTAAACGTTTAAAATATATATACTCACTTTACCATACATAAAACGGAGGTGTAACCCAAATGAGCACGCTGTATACACAATAAACATTTAGTGGAAATCATTTAAGCTCATTCCCGATACGCAAACTCTAAATATTTCAGTGCACAAACAGAAATAAATGCCTTGCCACCTGCGCCACAATAATACCAACGCCAAATGCACCAGATTCACAGGCTTAACTGAACGATTTGTCTTAAGCAAATAAACACTCGCATAAACACCTATATATTGCGCCAATACAAAGTGCGGAGGAGTCGCAACGATTTGCATAATCAAATAGATGCAATTGTGCGCCACAAGCCGCAATCAAGTAGGGGTAAATGCAATGGGTAAATGTAGTATGAAGCCTTGTTTTCTTGGATTGTGTGTAAACATTTGGGGAAGCCAGAACGCTGCAAGCGACATATACTCATCGGGTTCAATGCGATACAATATGTACGTAAATGTAGTTTTGGAAATGCGCTCTTTGTTAAATGAAAGGAAAATTTTGCGGCATAGCTCTTCTATCAGCCGTAAAGTATGCTTCAATTTTGAATGATATTGCCACAAAGCATTTATACGGCTTAGCAAAAAGGTTTATAGTTGTTTTGTATTCATTGCGCACTCGTTAATGAACTGTTACCTAAAATTTTACTTAATACCGAATCGAGTAAAATTAATTTATCGTATTGAAATTCCTAACCAAAAAGTAATAATTTTGAAATTCAAAATATATTGAGTAAATGAGCGAAAATTCAGTTACCAGGCGGAAAACATTATATTAAGTATACAAAGCTGAGACAAAAATCTTTTTGACTTCTAGAGGGATAAGTGCAGAATGGAACGATGAAGGAAGTATGTAGAGGTACTTCGCAAGATTGAGTGCTATCTCTGCTTCTATGGAAATTAATGGTTAATACACCGCTAAGGACCTACAGACCATTAGCAATATTATGACCACCACTCTTAATATAGTTTAGCATCGCATGACTGTCTGGGATTGTGCCCGGAGAAAACTGATTGTGTTCAAAATAAACCACAAAATTCCTTCTTCCCCTTCGATAAATAGGACACCACTCTCTCTCAATGACCGTCCCAGGTTCCCAATCTTGGACAGCAAACTTCTATGGAAGCACAACGTGGAAGTAAGAGTGAGAAAAGCTAGTAATACTTTATAACCTGGGAGCTCTCTCCCTCTCTCATGCACTGATGTTACGCAGCTATTGTTGGATCAATTCTTCTCTTTGGTACAGTAGCGTGATAGGCAGGCCACAAGCCAAATGAAAGGCCGAAAGCCATTGGAAAGAGTTCAGATGCTCTCTGCGCTTTTCATAGCTGAAGCTTTAAGAACAACTCCAAAGGCGGCTCTTGAACTGGTACTAAACGTGCCACCTACAGACCTCTTCGCTGAACACTGCGCAGCAAAATCGGCGGGCGCTAGTGGCTGCAGGAGAATTTACATATACCACCTTTGGGCATAGCTCGGTGGGTAATGGCGATTTGGCACATTTTTCAACTGAAAAACAAGGTTCAAAGGTTTTACAGGCTCTAAACATGTATAGATATAGTATCCAGAGTTAGCCATAAAGCAGCCTACAGTGTATTTCTAGCTAAGGTATTTTCTATTGCAAAACAAGTAGAGCTGGCTTCTAATGCCCCTGCAGGCAATTCCAAAATCAACATCTACGTAGACAGCCAAGCAATAATCAAGTCAGTAACTTTGTATCGCATATCGGTCAGAAGTGTTTTGGGAAGCGGGGCAGCAGTGAATAGTGTTGCCACAACCAATCAACTTCACTTCTGCTGGGTGTCAGGCCACAAAAACCTCGAGGGCAATGAAATACTGGACGAGATTGGCAAGAATAGTGTACGGCTAACATCCGAAAACATGATCAATATTGAGAAACCCATGCATTGTCTACAAGACGATCAGGACAGAAGCATGGTATAGAAAATTAAAACCCAATGGAACGAGCCACCAGGGTTCAAAACTGCAAAACCCATGTGCAAAACAGTAGATTGGAATTACACAAAATTCTTTTTGGCATTCGATCGCAAAGACTGTAGAAGCATGATGGGAATACTAACTGGTCACGCCTGCAGGATGGGGCTGACAAGTCGAGAAGACTGGAGGAAATGTCTAGAGCAAGGCGCCAGGGAAACAAAGCAGCATCTCTTGAGCACTTGTCCCACATTGGCAAGACTACGCTGAAAGCATCTGGGGTCCCTACGATATGATACACTCGACGAGGTATCGATAATGAGACCACAGAATTTGTTACAATTCGCGTCAGGCGCAGGCATCCTAAAATATGACTACTCCTCTTGGACTTAGCAACTGAAGTCCATCTGGTATCGCAAAGGACCTTAACTCGTGTATGCGTGGCTCATCGAAAATTACAATTTTGGGAATATTGGAAAACTCTGAAATGATTTTTTACTTTTGGCATCAAACTCTAGTAGACTTGAACCATTGACTGCATAAAATCGGTTCAAGAAAGATTTTTATATGTACTGACCGGATGTGTGAAATGGAGTTTTTATATTTTTGGCATCAGACCTTACTATTATCAGGAAAATATGGTAACATTATTTTATTAAAATAACTTGCCAAATTACCGATGTAAATAAAGTTAACCGAAATATCCTTATATTAGCTGAAGTTATGGCTAGGAAAAATATATACTCAATTTAATAAAATTTCCAAACCAAAACACACTATTATTAAGAAAAATTTCCCACTGGATTTCCTTAAGATATAACACAAATTGGTATTTTCGATATGAAAAGAACTGAAGTCATAATATTCGGTATCAGGGGATTGAGAAGTTATGGTACCAAATCGTTTATTTTTGGTCCAAAGTTACCACATCTTGAAAGCACTAGTTGAGCAGCTTTTTACAATGCTGTTGTCTACTTGAGCTTTTCTGTACTCGCCGGCGAAAGCTAGATAGTACTATTAAATCAGCGACAGCAGGTCATATAAAGTCAGTAACTACCTAAGCGACTAAAAATGAACTAACATACATTTAGGAAGCTAGAATTGTTGAGAAATTTCAATGAAGAACACTTCTCGTGAGAAATCGTTAGAAAGGATTTTTAATAGAGGAAATGTAAATATTTTTAGATATACAATGGGACAAAAAATCACCTGGAAATTGCAAATAAAACGCAAAATATTTAATTATGCATCAGTATTTATTTTTTTGCCTTTAAAGTATATATGTACATATATCTTATATATTTATAATATAATTAGTGTCATTAATTGTTCTTAGTTTTTATTAACTTTCGTATGAATAATGCATAATAACAATATTCCACTGTCTTAATATAGCCAAACAGATTATAGCTTAATTCCCAAAGCATACACTCAAAACTAACGTTATCAATGTCTCAATAAACATAGACTCACTCATGACTTAAACATACACGTGCAATCTATTTTCAGTTTCTTCAAGATGTCACCAGTAACTAATGATTATGCATTATTAATCTGGCTAAAATGTCCACTTGCGGAACTAAGACAACACAATGTTAATGAGCAGCAAAACAAACGTCAAGAATATAAATAAAACAAATAGGGATAATTATACGAGAGCAAAGCAGTGGCTGGAAGCCATGCCACAGACCAAGACAACCTCAAATCATCAGCAAGAAGCAGCTGGAGGACAATTATATAAAAAAACGTAAACAAGTAAGCATAAATACTCCTGTTCATATCACTGTCTCTCGTTCGGTAAATCTTAAACGCATTCAAGTGCAATAATTAATCAAATGCGAATCCTCTAAGTGCTGACCTCAGGGAAAATTAAGCGAAAGTACCTTGCTAGCGAGTAAGTAGTTGCTCTGCACGTTAATTAATGATAGTTCAGTAAATTAATTGGCAGTTAATCATTTTCTAAATGCTTATGATTAAATGTGTAATGGAGTCAATACAAGCATAATCAACGCTAAGATGCACGCACACATACACACATATTTGTATAGTATATGAAATGTTTGAAACAAATCTACATCTTTTTGTCAAGTGTGTGCTTAGTCATGACAACGGCCTGTGCCCTCTCCAGGAGATCGAAAGCCTTGTTTACAGACAATAAATCTCAGTTTAACAAATGTTTCGGACCAATGCGTCACAATATATCATACATTTAAATAAATAAAACAAATTGGTGTAAATCGAATAAGCAACAACCGTAGAGGCTTCAAGCCTGCCGCTCACAGTTACAGTTATGTGTATTTGTGTTTGCATATGAGTGTGCGAGACAAACGGCTAAACTATTAACTGCAAAGTCGAACCCAAATCGAAGTCAGTTTCACGCAGAAAAAAGTGAATTCCAACTCACACACACATACATCACAGTAAATATATATATACAGGCTAAGGTAGATTGTGTGCCGCAACCAAGTTAGAAGCAAATTTTCTCCGCAAAACCTACCGCCACAAAAACTTCAGCAGGATAAATGAAGGCAATTACGTAAATCGATGCATCAAGCGAAACCGAGCAAACCGAACGATTCAACTACAGAAGGAAACCTAAAAAACCAAGAATGATATCGGCGTTCAGCTATCCATCCGCTGACCAAAGCAGACCAACAGTTCAAATATTTAATAGAAAAAAAAGGTTGCTGCAAGAAAGCTCGAAGCCTGCTGGTAAGTGTGCTCAGAACAAAAGGGTAGCAGCATGCGGAAGTCATGTGATAGCTATAGTGTGTGTGGTGCATGCGTATGTGTGTCGAAAAAAAGCAGCGTTTGCATGCTCCCCAACAATGATGTATTGTCGGTGAGGTCGATTTAGCTGAAGCTATCGGCCGCAGCTAAGGAAGAAATACATCAAAGCAAAAAACTTTGTCAGCAGCGTAAAAAAGCGCAAAGGGTTGTAGTACCTTGTTTCCGGAAATGCGAGCAAGCTGGTAAGATTTGTTGACATTAATTCGGGTTTGTGTGCGCAAATATACACGTACGTTTTTATATATGTATAAGGGTTTATTTTGACACAGATATGTGTTTATTAGCGTGATCAATATGACCAAATTATTTGAATATTGCTGGTGTCTTTAGTTGAGCTTAGGAAGTAAGGGGGTCATTGTTTTATGTGCGAATTGAAACTTAAGAAGTTGTGAGAATCATAATAATAAGATTTACCAGCAATTATCTACACCATATTCCCTAGAGTGTGGAGATTGAGAGCCATGAATGTAGTTATTCTTTTTCTTTATTGGCGTAGACACCGCTTTCGTAGTCAACATCGCGCCAGTTGTTCTTCATTTTCACTGTTTGGCACCAATTGGAGACTCCAAGTGTAGCCAGGTGCTTTAATACCTCGTCTTTTCAATAAAGTGGAGGCCCTGTACTTCCCCCTGCCGGATACTGCGTTGAATTTTCTCAGAGCTATATTGTTTTTAATCATTCGGACGACATGACCTTGCCATCGTAACCATCATCATCAGATGTTGTCATCGTACATGCTCTGCACCATATAGCAGAACGGGAATATGAGAGACATATAGTGTTTGGTCTTTGGTCTACAGCTCACTTGCGTACTTACTCAAGTCGCGACTGGGAGGACTGTTTGTTTGATGATAAGAGATATTTCGTATTGCCCTCGTTCAATACCAGACCCATTTGCTTCACTCCTTTATGCAGTTTGGAGAGAGCAGAACTAAGGCACGGGTGGTGAGGCCAATGATATCAATATCATCGGCGTACGCTAGCAGCTTTACACTCTTATAGAAGATTGTACCTGCTCGATTAAGCTCTGAGGCTCGAATTATTTTCTCCAGCAGCAGAATAAAGAAATCGTACGATAGCAAAGCCTCGTTTGGTATCACAATCTCCAGGTGTTATGCTTTCTCTGCCATTCAGCAGGCTGGCGAATTGTTTACTCTATAATCTTAGTATGTTCTGAGCATCCGTCACCTTTGGGAGTTCTGCAAGAGTATGTTCTGGTGTTGAAATCTTCTGTTAGTCCCCGAATCTTTTTGTAGAATTTTCGAGCATTCCCCTGTCAATCAGCTTGTCAAGCTCTTCATACTCACGCATTTCGCTCTCTCTTTTTCTGTCTGCAAAAACGACTCTTCAGCTTTTGGTATCTATCCCATCTCGCACGAGTTGTGATCGATCGGAACGTTGCGACACGGCACTCCTCATCGTACCAGCTGTTCTTTCGACCTTTATGAAAACCAATAGTTTCCTTTACAGCTGTACGTAAGGAGCTTGAAATGCCGCCTCCCAGTTCCCTTATATCGAGTTGCTGATGAGTGCCCTCAGAGAGCAGGTGTGCAATTCGAACAGAAAATCGTTCCTCTATCGTTGATGAGCGTACTTTCTTGAAGAGAGGCGGGTGCGTGTCTTTGCTGCAACAAGATAGAGTCGATGTTAGAACTTCGCAGTGTACGCATGTCTAAAACACATGTTCGATCTAGTTGGTTGGTTTTCGATCCCCAGGCAACCAGTTAGCTTGACACTATTTCATTATGCGCATAAGAACTCCTTATGCCAATTGTGATCCTTATAAAGAAAATGAAAGTAAAGCCTTTAGATACTGCCTCACAAAATTTAAAGCATAGTTTAGCCTTAATATTAGACTAAAATAAATGCGGAAAATATATTTTAAATTATAATGACAGACAACCTCTACTTCATTTTAAACTTAAGTATTGTACCGATTTCGATGCGGTCTCCACATCAGTCTATATTTTAAATCCAACCGACCTTGAATTCAAAAATTTCCAAGAAGTTTCCTTCGACATATTTTGTTACATTAGCAAATTAAATGCAAATATAATGTTGGAACACAATATTTATGAGTATTTGATATTGGACATTATATAATTAACATTTAATAGCGGTCCAACAGTAACAATAATTTATTATATAATTAACATTTAATAGCGGTCCAACAGTAACAATAATTCACATATTTTACACAAAGTGTCATGTAAGGCACATTTCAGAACTTCAGTCAGAATTTTATAACCAATTTGTTTTGAAGTTTGTATAAAAATAAAGCAAATTGTTTACCTTACATCCAATCACAGCTCCAGCCCACACTTCGCCACTGACCAATGAAAAATGCTGAAGGCATATAAACACACACTAAACACTGCCAAATTGACCTTTTCGTGTGCTAAGTTAGCAACTAACTCAACAAATATATAACAAACACATTATGAACAGCCTAGCACATAAGCACAGGATCAAAAAAAAACTATTATGATTAATATACACTAACACTTCCGCATACCCAAACTACTATCTTATCTCGCCTCTGGCGCTGTGATGAATTGGTGCCTCTTCATAATATTTATGCATAACAAAATGTTTGCACAATTCTTTCGAGGAAGATGGTAATCGGTGTTGGCAGTGAGGTATTAAATTTATGAGCGCACATAATTTGCATATGTTGCTTGCAGCACACGCACTGATTTACTAACAATACAACAAAACCACACAAACTAGTATCATATACCATGGCCGGAAGCGACAACAACAAGCCCCAATATCCACACGAACATCTAATACCAACAGAACATATTCACAGCAATAACTATGGCAGCAACAAACACACGTTGTAATTAATCACTGTGCAACTGATTGTTCGGCGGAAATGCGTTGTTCGTCTCAAATGTCTTAACGTGGCGCAAACGGCTGCCTAAGCAGTTAAATACATTTGAGAACATATTTACAGCTTTGCGGTAAATTAATGGTGCCAACAACCTCACATATGCTTACGGTGCTACGAACTGCTGGCGCAACTTTCCAACAGCGACATTTGTTAATGAGCAGCAAAGTTAGCATCGTTAACTGAAATTGTCATAATTTCATAATTTTTCTGTGCTTTTTGCCAAGGACAAAAACAAAGCAGAAGGCAACTAATATAAAATAAAATTAGATAATCCAATTTTGTTGCTTGTGGGGAGTTGGCAAAGCGAAAGATTAATTAGTATTTTTGAAACAATGAAAATCTGTTGTAAACGTTGCCAATGCACAAACAATCAAACTCGGAAAAATATTGGCGATGATAAATTATCTGCATGTGTAGTATTACTAGCTGATTGTGGGTTGAAAGCGCTTGATGTGAGCATATGTGACGCCCATATTTTACTACATTTGTTTCTTTTCAATTCAACTTTTCCGTGGAAAATTTTTTAAAATATTGAAATGCAGTGATTTAATGTTTAGAATTTAATAAAAATTCATCAGCAACAAAATTCTACAAAATTTTAAAAATTATTATCTATTTAAATCCTGCTTAAACCAGGCTGAGGCAAATAAAGACCACTAGACAGCTAAAATAAATTATAATCAGGAATTTATTCAGTATTTAAGTCATTCAACTAAAATGTGAATTATATTTGTATGAATATTTCACCATAGACCAAGAAACAGCGAAGCCACCACTAAATTATTGTAGAAGTTTTTCATTGTATATTTAATTTTGGCCAAAAGCGGCTAGCGAATAGTCAAGTAGTCTTCTGTGCTTGTCCAAAGTACAAATCATGCCATTATTATTGTAGATCTATTAGAAACAAATCCATTATTGTTGAATTAATTTGATGGTTAGAATTATTTGATTTCGATGAAATACACGCCTTTCTATACTTTTTGTTCGACAACTTCTTGCCATTTTTCGGGTAATTTCATAATCCCCTCCTTATATAAATCCTCGTTTTTGTTAGCAAAAAGTTGAGACAGTTGATTTCATAAGCTTCTCTTGAGGCAACTTTTTTTACCAACAAAATCAAACAGAAAACCATAAAATGTGGGTTCATAAGAACCACCCTGCCAAACTACCGAAATCCCTGGCGAGCCACCATCGACGTGTGTGACCTAACATTCTCCTGATAGAGAACAATTTCTCTCTTTGTCTATTCCTTTAGACAATCTTATTGAAGATAATACAGCTCCGAATTAAGGGTTTGGTCATATGGAAGCAACTGATGGTAGATGAATTCAAGCCACTTCCACCAAAGACTTAATACATTTGTCGTCAGTGACTCAATTTTCATAACCACTTTTGCCGTGTTTAACACATGAACAGCTGACACGTTTATATATGTCATATCCTTCACTCTATTTTATTTTAATATTTTTATCAGTCGAAGAGGCCGAAGGTCGCCCAGAACGAAGCATATCTTCACCGATTGCTTGGCCGTCGTTGAACACTTTGTACCACTCGTAGGCTTTTAAAACTGCCGTACGTAAGTCTTTTCCAACATTATGAACGATCCCACACGACTAATGGATGCGACTTCATGTCTACTGGCAAGCCGACTCACCTACCTACCTGATCGACTTTTTCTTCACTCGACAAATATCCAAGAACTTCATTACCACGAAGAATGGATTGGACTTAAATTCGGACCACTCACCAATATATCTATCCTTAAATGGCCATCTAAAAGAAATCGATATACCGCCTTATATTTCTAATAGACATACGGATTGGGAGTATTTTATTTTTTTAAAGTTAAGTATTGATGTGAGAGTAAATATAACAACTCAAGATATTTTAGAAGATGAAGTTCATATATTTACGAAAACTATTCACGAATCGGCTTGGAGGAGCACTCCTGTTTCTAAACAAAAACTTGTATACTAAATATTCATCAAGCATTTTCGATCTCATAAAGGAAAAGAAAAAACTATGTAAAAACGGCAAATCACGCGATTTTCTCAATATAAAACATAATTAAACAATTTAACTAAGATTCTCAGTGCCAAAATAAAGTTATTTAAAATCAAAATAATAATAATATAATTGTTAACGCCAAACAAACATACGGATTATTCTCTTTGGAAAGATGCAAAAAATTCAGGGAAACCAATATTGTCGAATACACCCCTCAGAAAGCCAAATGAATTCTGGGCTAAAAGTGATGAAGAAAAAGCGGAAGTCTTTCTCAGAGAACCTAACAAAAACGTTTAGTCCGTTTGTGATCCATGGAATTTTACCGCAGCTGGAAAGATCGCAATACGTAGGAGAAATCCAACTAGCCGCAATTAAAGAAGTGGAAAATATCATTAAAACTAGCTTTAATCGAAAAAAAGCCGCCGGCTTCGACTTGGTGACTGCTGATGTACTCAAAAATTTAATGCAAAAAGCATTAGAAAAACTTACATCGATAATAAACGCTTGCTAAGATCTTAGATATGTACCATTGTCATGTATGGTATCTGAAATCATTATAGTACAAAACCCGTCAAAAGCGCACAAGAGGCCTCGTCACATCGTCCAATTTCACTGTTGCCTATTTTGTCCAAACTACTTGAAGCTGTAATTATGAGAAGACTTCGGAGGATAATTAAAGAAAGGGCCTTATACCAATTCATCATTTTGGATTTACATCACCATATTCCACAATCGATCAAGCTCATCGAGTAACAGATAAAAAAAGATACGTTGGGAAAAAAAGGAAAATTGCACAGCCGTTTTTCTTGAGGTAACTCAGACGTTGAATAGAATATGGCATATGGCCACGGATTACTTCATAAATTAATGCCCGGTTTCACAGCCCATACTTAAGATAAGCCCAAATAAAATCTTAGCTAAGTATGTATTATTGCAGGCTGAGTCGTTTGCGTTTCATAGTCAGTGCTTAATTTCTATAAAATTTGATTATGATATATGACAATGTTATGGACAACATACATACATATGTCTTACAAATGTCATCCATAAAAATATATTTGAAATATTTAAATTACAACAGACAATACATAAATTTGCAAGGAAAGTCATATCGAAAATGGATGAAAACACAAAAGAACCCCGAATTTCACCACTAGCGAGTCGGAGCACCTATTGGATAAGTGTCCTTATATAAAATGCTCATCCTGATCTTCACATAAAAATGGTTCGGGAAGTCATTCACCAAACAGCATCAAAAAATGCTACAAAATTACAAAATCACGTAAACGCTGACAATTGGGAGAGACTAGAAACAGCAGGCACAGACTGAAAAGAACAACATTTCATGAGCCTTAGAACTAAATATAAAAAATAACTTCCATTTCGACTTCAAACGTACCACTGTGCCCAAAAAAGATGACACTGTATTTATTTTGAAAATTCTTTATTTATTCTTTCAAATCAATTTCATCCCCTTCAAAGTAATCCCCTCCCGATGCAATGCACTTATGCCAAAGGATTTTTCAATCTTCGAAACACTGGGTGTAGTCACTTTCCGGGATGGCCTTCAGTTTCGTCTTCGCTGCGGCTTGAATCTCCTCTATCGTATAAAAACGGTGTCCCCGGAGTGGTCTTTTGAGCTTGTTGAGTGAACAGCCAGAAGTCGCACGGCACCAGATCAGGTGAATACGGTGGTTGCGGAACGATATGGGTTGAGTTTTTGGCAAAATGATCACGAATTACGAGGGCAATATGAGGTGGTGCATTATCGTGGTGTAAAAACGAAGAATTGTCTTTCCACAATTCCAGCCGTTTTAGGCGGATAGCGTTACGCAAACGACGCATAAAGTTCAAATAATATTCCTTGTTGACTGTTTGACCGGTTGAAAGGAATCCATAATGCACAACACCACGATAATCGAAGAAAACTGTCAACATTACCTTGATTTTTGAGCGACTTTGGCGCGATGTTTTTGGTCTCGGCTCTCTTTCGGCACGATATTCGCTCGATTAATCGTTTGTTTCGAGATCGTAAGCATAGATCCAAGTCTCATCGCCAGTTATAATGTGTTTCATGACACCCTGGTAGTTGGAAAGCATCGTTTCACACAATTCAACGCGACGCCTTTTTTCCAAAAAATTCAATGTTTTCGGTACCAGTCGATTTTGACGCGCTGAAGGCCCAAAACATTCTTCAAAATGGTATTGGCTGAGCCTTTCGATATTCCAACTTCATTAGCAAGGTCTCTAATTGTTAATCGACGGTTTTTCAACACCCAATCTTTGATTTGTTGAACGTGAGCTTCGTCGGTTGAGGTTGATGGTCGCCCTGGACGCTCTTCGTCTTCGACACGTTTACGGCCGGCCTGGAACTCACTATACCACTTGTAAACATTTTTTTTAGACATAGCCTCATCACCAGAAAATTGATTCCTAAAACAAAATTTAATGCAAATTCTTTGCTCTACAAATTTCGACATCGCAAAAATCGAAAAACTCACTTTTAGCAGCTCACAAAACGACACGTATCTCAAACACTAATGAATATTTTGACATGAAATTTGACATAAATATGACTAACAGTACTATCAACCTAAAAAAAAAATAATAAGTCTCCAAATCCTTCGGCACAGTAGATTTATTCAGGGTTCAGCAGTCATCTACAGAGTACACAGAGTTGTTAATTGAAAATTATATATTTTTTTCCGGGCTTTTACAAATTTACGCTGTTAAAACTTAATTTGTAAAAGTAAATAGACTACATTGCAAAAAAAACTACAAGTGCTTAGTTTTCTCATTAAATTTTCAGTAACAAAAACAGACTTTAACCTCTTACTGCCTGCAATGCCAATAAAGTGTTTGAAAAAGCAACCGTTTTAATGGCCCACAACAGCAGCTATTTTATCAGTTGCACGCCAAAGTATGTAACTCATTATGATGTGCATAAAAATTAATTAATAATATAATCAACGCATCAGCAGATTTTTATATTTTTTCACATTTTTCCAACGCAAATGGTTTATACCTGCGTAGATATGTATAAACATTTTTTATATGCACACATGTATAGCTATGACTATTAATTATTATTACTTGCACCTTTGTTAATAATATTCATATAATATTTATTTACATTGACTTAAATGCTTGTACCATAAATAGCATATGTGTATGTTGGTTTGTGTTGCATTATTTAAACATCATTCGCACACATACACTCGCAAATGTAAGTGTGTGTGTGCATGAAGTCGCTTGCAACTAGTTACAAAGTGGCCTGTGTCTTGGTCAAATGCCATTGGCCGTCAATGCGAAGTTGCTTTAAATGAATTCATAACATCATCCATCAAGCAATCAAAAGTCAATGTAATGTGTAGTTAAGCTGCCAGCGATCAGCGTGTGCGGCCTGCATACAACATCCATCAATTACATAAATAATACAAGTGTATGTGTGCATACATTGTACCCTGCAGGTAAATTGTAAATTGTTGAAATTAAACGACTTCGTCAAGACGCGGGCGGCTGCTGCAATGAAAATTGATTCGCCGGCGGTTAGGAAACGGAATTGGATTTTCTGGTGACTGATGCGTAATAAAATGTGCTAGCATTCGATTAGTGGTCACTTGAAATCTCGCACTCGAGGGTAAATCATTGGACAAAAGCTTTTCACTGGCTTCTCTTTAAGCCAACTTTACTCCATTAAGGGAGTTCTGCATTGATCGAAACAAATGGTAGTACGATGGTGCACCCAGCTAAGCTCTTCCTGTCTTTTCCGAGTCATCAGAGACGTGTGTGGTCTAGCGTTGTCCTGTTGAAAGACGAAGACCTTTATGGTGATCAGTTTTGGCCGTTTTTTTCGATTATTTGCTTCAAACTCATCAGTTGTTTATGGCAAAATGTAGAATCAATCGTTCGACCAAGCTGGAGTTGAGCAGCTCACAGTGGACGATTCCTTTTCAATCCCACCAAACACTCAGCATAAGCTTTCGAGGCATTAATCCTGGCTTTGCGACCATTTTTTGAGCTTCACCACGCTTTTTCGCACATTATTGTCGTATTTGATTCACTTCTCGTCTCCTGTTACCAGTCGCTTCAGAAATGTTTCGATTTCGTTTCATTTCAAAAAAGAATTGCAGATGTTAATTTGGTCCATTAAATTTTCACAGACAGTTCGTGTGCTACCGAAACATCAAGGTTCTTTTTGTAGCCAGCTTAGTTCAAAACCGTTTGATGATGAATGTTAAGTTCCTTAGCGATGTCCTGGCTGTTTATATGACGGTCCTGGTCAATTATTTCCATAATTTCATCGACATTTTCAACGATAGGCCGACCAGAGCAAGGTGCGTCTTTCATCGAAATTTCCAGAACAGAAGCGAGCGAAGCATTGTTGTGCTACACGAACTGATACAGCATCCTGTTCGTAAACTTCACAAATTTCATTGGTGACTTGCGTGGCATTCTTACCTTTTTTATAGAAAAATTTCCAAAAAAAAGCGAATTTCTTCATTATTTTTACTCATTTTTGAACAGCTGTAACTTTTTTTCGACTTCCCCATTTTCCATTTACTTATCCCCAACCGAACACTTTCATTTATTTGCTATTATTATTGTTTACAAATATCCCTGCAAGGTCATATCTGCCTCATTCGATTGTGTGTCTGTGTGGCTTGGCGTTCACAGCCGCTTGTAACTGACATGTTTACCAACGGCTCCGTGTCATCACTTATAAATCGTATATTTCGTTAAAAATTTGGTTTAATGGTGCACGCACACACTTTTACACACACACGCATATGCAACTTTATACACACACAACCATATGAATGCGCTGGGAAATACCTTTTATCTCATCACCACTGAGCCGCTACGCCGCTCGCGCCACTTAAATGCAATTTAACGTTAATTACTTAATGCGAAAACATAAATAATAATAAACAATGCGTGCAACAATGGAAAAGCGCGCTTATTTTATTTTTTCACTTTTATTTCGGTTCTTTATTTCCGTAATAAATTTTACAATAAATGAGCATTAAATTGCATTTACTCATCAGCGATAAAAGCTGCCAGCGGAAACATAATATGTATATATATATGTATGTGTATGTGCAAAAATTCTTCTTCGCATTTATATGTTGGTCATGCCTTTCACCATTCGCTCAACATTCAATCGCTACGGTCACCACTTGAACGCTTTCGGCCACTTAGCCGCCCTGGCGTATGAGTGATATTTAAGGCGCTCGCTCGCCCATAACCACCACACCGTATGAATGCGTTTGTATTGGTGAAAATTGTAAAATTTATTCCACTGAAATATTTACCTGCGGTTTAATATTACTGCAGGCATTTTTACTGTACGCGCACACGCTGGCGTTAATCCTCCGGCCCGCCGCTTAAGGTTGTAGCATTTAAAGTCCATGGCCAGCCGGGCTGCAGCTGTGACTGCGACTGCGACGCCAGCTGCGTTTGCGGCGGCGTTGAGTGCCCTCGAGCGCACGTGTGAAGTGCACATTCGTTTGGCTGTGAGCGGTTTTGCGTAAAAAACTTTACGTCAGCCTCTTAAAGCTCACCACACACACACACACACACACTAATAAAAATGGCGTCCGTCGTGCCATGCCTTTTTGCTATTATTTATGTATTTATTTATTTATATATTTATTTTTAATGCATTTAAATCATTCTCTACTCGCACTTTGGCAGGCAGCAGAAAAAATAGTTAAGTGGAAGAATTGCTGCCTTTGGCCCTGGGCCGTCCTTTTGCACTCGCTTGCGCAGCGATGCAGTGAATACCCTCTCAACGACCAACGCACAAGGGCGAAACGCTCGCCTGCCAGCGTGTATGCAGCAAGCGATAGTGCATATATACTATATGTAAGCTTTAAATACTGCTGCATTTCGTCGACTGCATAATACTTTAAACTGCATAAGTTCACGTGCTTCCATAACTGTCAGTAAGATTTTCAGCAAAGCTCTAACATAGTTTAGTTTATAAGGCACCTAAATGCACATATACCTAAATACCTAAATATCTGCAAGTATATGCAAATGTGTTAAAATACTCACACACACGCACACACAAGTATGTGCATGGTTAGCCGTGTGATCTGCTCACTGCCCTCCTTAGCTGCTGCCTCACCGCACTCGTCGCTTCCTTCTTGTGCGCCTTTAATGCAAATGTTGTGAAAACATCACCTTTTACTGGGTCACATGTGCATCTGGAAATCCACTTACATTTGAATTTGCATTGTTGTTGGCGTTTCATGGTCACTGCACGTTTGTATGATAATTTGCATTGCTCATACGCCCTGTACGCCGATCGGGCGCTCAAGCAGTGAACACCACAAAAGCTAAGCATCAGTGGCGAAGTAATGAGCTGTAGGGCTTATGCCTTAGAATTGATGCACTCGAAATAGAAAAATAAAGTAAATTAAACGATTTTCCTTTGCAATTTATGTTATTTCGCTGCAGAATGCATACACAGCTTTACCTCCCCTTCGTTTTTTTTTTTTTAATTTTAAATAATTCTACTCTAGAATTTTGAAAAAATCGATTTTGTTTTCATATATTTAAAGTGTAGACTTTCAAAAATATGACCTTCTATACAACCGATTTAGTTGAAATTTTGTGTGAACCTTCTTTATATAATCCTTTATCGTTCCTACCAGTATCGTGTCAAAATTTTTGTTTTTAATTTTTTTAAAAAATTCAGGAATTTCAAAAACAAGCGGAAAAAATTATTTTTATTTTCAGGTAGTTGCCATTTTTCCAAAAAAAATTTTTTCGTGTTCCCTAAGGTAGGGGCTATAACAGCATCCTTACTGATTAAGAATTTCTTTTGATTTTTTTTTTCAGACCACCCGGAGAGTCAGGATCAATGTCACCAGGATGCGCCATTTTTTTACACCTGTCTTAAATAATTATTTTAATTTTTAATATTTTTTTGTAAAATTTTTTTTCTCAAGATATCAATAAAAACACCATAAAAATGGATAGTAAAAATATTTTTGGTTTTTCTTTTTAAATAAAATTCAAAAAACTGCTCAAAACTTGATTTCTAGACTAGAATACCCTCTTAAGAGCCCTGTGATATGACTACAAACAGTATTTCCTAACCGTATTTATGCTTTGTGTATTTTCTATATATTTTTTGCTTACTAACTCCTCTTGTTAGAAGTAGTACCCGATAAAAGCACTCAAAAAACTCAAAATTTTACAATATATTCTGAATTTTTGGAACAAAAAGTCGAATTTTTTTTGTAACCTTTATTTAAATTTTATTTGAGTGTTTTAAAAAAAAATTCATGGCTATATTTTGATATAAAATGGTGGCTAAATGGCATGTCTGTGGAATCAATCTTCTCAAGAGCTCCTGTACGGTCGATTATAGTTCAAGAAGCTCGTGCTATCTGAAAAAATAAAACAGGAGGCATTTCATGAAAATCGTCCTTATAGTTTTACATGCTGAAGCTCTCTGTTACAATTTTCTTCAATCAAATCTGACTAGCCTTGGACTGGCCTAACCTCTTTAGAGAGTAAGGCGTACGAGCCTCGAAACTATGAAACAAATAGAACCAACTCAACCCAGTCAGACAGTTATAGCAAACATTTTTCTTCTGAACCTGAAATTTTCTGTCTTCTTCCACAACTTTGTATGTGTTGAAACTGTCAAAAAGGTTTCGATAGGGTGGAGAAGACAGTAACTTGAAAATCAGCGTCTACCGGGAGTTGATAAATATTTCGTCTGTATGACGACTCCGGTAAAACTTAAAAGCTTTAAGGAGTCAGAAAAATTATTTTGCTATCAGCCTGCATTATAAAATTAATGAGAAAATTCACCAAATGAAGATAGTTAATGCATCTTGCCAAAATTTCCCCTTTCACTCCCCCACCTTGCTCACAGTCAAGAGTACATTGGCAAGACAATTGAGCAGTTAGTGAAGCGGCCAATCAGCGCTGACCATGGCTGGAGACGAAGCCGTAGTAATGCAATAGGACAGTGCAGCCATGCTTGCCGTAATAACTAAGTGGCAGTAATATGTGGCAGGCATCTATTTTGGTGCCGCTCATCGGCATTGGCATCCTCAACGCGCCATCGTCATCATCATCATCAGTTGAAGTCATCATGCATTCGTCTGTGTCAACTCATTTGTATATGTCGACCGAATACGAGTGAATCCGAGTATAAATGCATATGCCGTTAAAATTACCGTTGCGCTTGCATGCACTCAGATAAGTGCAAGTGAAGTGTATTGAGGTGAAGCATACGTGCCGTTGTCCTCTTGATATGGCAACGTCACAAACTTCAAGCAACAACACGACAGTATACCAAACGCACACACACAAACAAACGAGTAAATATTTTACATATGTATGTGTGTGTTGATGCACTCACACACGTTTGCATGCCAATATGCCAAATGTGATGTAATAAAATGACAAGCGGCAGGCACTTGGCTAGCCAGCTGCCTGCCTGCCTGCCTGCCGCCTGCCCGATTGTGGTCGGCTGGTGACCCGGCCAGTAAGCCAGCCAGTCAGTCAGGCAGCCAGCCTGCCATATCTGCAACTAATTTGCTACTACATTGGCTCGCTAGCTCACTAACTGCCACTGCTACTGCTGCTGATGCTGGTTTTTGCGGCCGAGGCAAATGTAAATTAGCAGCAGTTGAGCAAATTGCACACTTCATTGTTTGAGGCGACACATACTCATACAGCTATCGCACACACAAACAAATCGAGTATTTGGTCGGACACACAACGGCGCTCTCAAGTGACTGCTGTGGGGTGTTTAATGTGCTAATGCCACACGACACTTACAAAGCAGCTCCGCCAGCTCAAGGCTTGCATGTCTGGCCAGAAAGCGCCACATAAGCACACGCACACATGCTCACATACGTAGAGGAGCCGGAGTGTGCACAGGCATGCACATATTTAATGAGTGCATTGGCAAAGATTATGTTAATTTTATGTAGCATAAAATTGTTGCAAGTTGCAAACAGCAATTGTATGGCGTAATGCGGAGATTTTGGCTCGTCAACTGTGTGCCAGTGTGCACAATAATTGATGATTAATTAGGCAAATGAATGACGATTTGGGCAATTACGAGTGTTGCGTGTGGCATTCTAAATGCTTTTTACCGACAAACACACACACACTCACACCCACACCACAGCGCATTTAAATAAATTTTAATTTATTAAGTAATTTCGCATTTCCAACACGAATGAACTGCGCTGTCAAGTTGTTGAAGACGCTTGACAAATTGATCTATGTAATTGTGAGGGGATTAACGATTTTCCTTTCAATTAATTTATTGCGAATTTGAGAGTAGAGAGTTTGTTCGATTGATATTCAATTTCAAAATTTGTGTTTTTTGGAAATATTAGTACATACACTACATGAAAGTGAATAAAGAAATTAATTGTAAGACTAGTACGTATTTGTGTATTTAAAAGGTAATCCATTTGAAGGTTCTCTACTTTTTTAGAGAAAAAACACCGAAATTTCAAACCTAATGGGGAACGTTTATTATCATTCGATAGAACATTACTTTGCAGTTATTTTTTGACGATTTTTTCTTTCAATTGTTACATCTCAGATGGTCCATCCATTGAGTCTAATTTTCGAAGACGAAATAGTATAACATGTGATATCACATGACCTTAATGCCAATCGACCGGCCCAAAACGTGAAATTATCTGCCCACTAAAGTGTTCTTCTTAGTGACTCCAAGCTTCTTCAAATGGTTTATAACGGTTTGATGACTATAATGCCGACAGGCCTTCCGGAGCGTGGCGCATCTTCCAATACCTCTACACCAGAACGAAAACGTTGAAACCATCGTTGTGCGGTAGAAATGGAAACTTTATCGGGTCCATAAACTGCACAAATTTTATTGGCGGCTTGAGATGCATTTTTGCCTTTATCGTAGTAGTACTGTTAAATATGCCGTATTTTCTCTTTATTTTGCTCCATGTTTGCGACGCTATAACTCACAAACGACTTAAAAGAAACCACAATCAATCAAACACGTGTTAGCGCGTGAAATGAGCTTTCCAAAAAGGTATAGCATGACCCGATGCGACGAATAAACTAGAACTACGCGCTTTTAGTGCCAACTAACGAAAATACCGCTAATATGTATCTATGTACGCCGATTCCAGCGGCCCACAAACCACAGCAAGCCGTTCCTTTTCTGTACAAATTGGCTTGGCAATAACCACGATTTTAATACTTCGAAAACGAATTTGGAACAACTTTTTTTAACTGTTTTGAATTTTAAAAAAATAGTAAAATTTTATTTTAGGGGATATGGCTGATTCCAGTCATTGTCAAGTCCATAAAAAATACTGTAGAACTTGAGAAATTGTGGATATAGTTTTGGAAAAGACAGTTCGGAGAAAAACGCGTATGAACTTTAAGTTATGGGCGAACCAGTTGGAATGCCTGGTCAGCCTAATATCTACAATAACTCCGAAAGAAATTAGAATTTTGAAAAATCCTTTTATTGACACATTTTTAAATAGTTGAGCTTTAAAAACATAAAAAATGATAATTTGTTGGACTAGAATACCCTCTTACGACTAGTGAAGATTTATTTGTAAAATATGTTATATACATTTTATGTCTAAACTTACACTTGGATACAAATTAATGCCAATAAATTATCATCTACTGAAATTCGTTGTTATTTATAACCAAAATTTTCAAAATAAATTATGATTTAAGAATTATGCAGACTAAAGCCTTCTTTCAATAAACAACTGTAAGCCTATTGATATAAAAACACGTAAAAATATTAATTTCGGCTGTAGCAAACCTATTATACCCTTAATTCAAAGTCGTAAAGATATCTTGTGAAATATAAAAATCCATACAAGAACTAGATTACGATTGATCAGTTTGTATGGCAATCATATGCCGTAATGCCCGACATCGGAGGTTTCGAGAGCAGCTTCTTAAGTAGAAGAAAAGAAGTTGTGCAAAATGTCAGATCAATATCTCATAAAAAAGTAACTAGTTCGCATGTATACAGGTAGACAGATAGACTGACATGTCTAAATCAACTCATTTTCTTACGTTAAGCATACTTTCGAGGGTTTCCGACGTTTTCCTTTGAGTGTTTCAAACTTCGTGGCAAATTTATAGGGTATAAAATACAATTATTACGAGGAGATATGCGGAGAATCTTAAAAAATGTACAGTAGAGGAATATTTTACTAAAACAATATTCCATTCGAAGAGATTGCCATTAGCGTTTACTGTATTAAGCTAGACATACATATACGAGTATTACTCACTTGTCAAACAATTATGACAGTATAACCAATGTCTTCCACCGAAAATATTATTTGCCAAAAATTGTTTGAGTGGTTGTAGTAATATTCGAGTGGTTTAGATAAAAAACGAAAAGCCTTCTGGAAAATTAAAAAATTTGCCTTAAGGATCACAAGTCAAGCTTTCTCGGGAACAGAGCGAAAATTTTTAAGACCATGTTTATGTGACCTTGTTATCGATAAAATAATATTGAAAAATCTGCGATTTTAAAGAAAATTACCTGCTGTATTTGTAGGTTTGCTAAGCTGAAAAATATTGCTTTCCGCATTCTCGAAAAAAACTCTCCCAAGATTTTTCACTTTTAGTTACAAAAGTTTATGGAAGAGGTAAATATTTTCTTACATCACTTTTTAAAATAAAAATTTTATTTATTACTATTATTTTTTTGTATTAAAATATTATTTCCTTAATTACAATACATATCAATTTGTTACTTACCTAGGATGTATAGTTATTTTCTAAAGAGCAGGTATAGGACATGATACCTTTTTAGTCGTTGGCATTTTTGAGTATCATCTAGTAAGCATACTGCCAAAGTAATACTATAATTACTAAGTTCATGGTTTATATATTGTCATTTGTTATAAACCATGGCGCATTTACATAGTGCCTTTGACTGGAAGCGTTTTAAAATTTTAATATTTCAATTTGAAACCGTATACCTCAGCTGAATACAATTTATTCGCACAGATTTTTAGATCAAATAACTTAACTCTATTCTCAAGACTGAGTTAAGATTTCGTGCCAAGGAGCCAATACATTTTGTTTGTCTTAGTTTTAAGTTGTTGTTTCTTAGCTTTGATATGGTCTTTCCACGTAAGTCGTCGATCAAGACACATTCCAAGGTAGTTATTTAACTGATTTTTCTTTGAAGAATCAGAGTGCCATTTCTATATATTATACGTGAGGACAATTTTCTTTTCTGGTAGCGAATGTTAGTGAAGTAATTTGCCAGAATTCAATTTAATATTCCATTTTTCCATTCATTCCCTTCACTTCAAGTTGAATAAGTTAATTAGCATTAGATGGGGTTATTTTACTGTTATTAAACCATTAAAGTTTTTATTAAATTGATGTCACTGCAAATATCATAGTCAAAATCTCCCTTTGGTCGTTGGAAAGTCAGAGGTGAATATGGTATAAAGTATAGGTCCAAGTACACTGCCATGAGGCACCGTAACTGCTATTGAATGAATATCTAAATAATCATTCCTATGTTTTACATAAAATCTGCGACCACACAAATATGATTTCAGCATTAGATAAAATGGCGAACGAAAATGTTTCTTTTTCATTTTATAAAGCAGTCCTACACGATCTGTGTGTGCTAACTGAATTTCTAGAGACACTTCTGAGCAGTACTTTTTATTGTCTAATGCGTCGTGTGCCCAAAAAAGGTGACATTGTATTTTTATTTTGAAAATTCTGTATTTATTCTGCCAAATCAATTTCATCCCCTTCAAAGTAATCCGCTCCCAATGCAATGCACTTATGCCAACAGTTTTTCCAATTTTCGAAACACTGGTTGTATTCACTTTCCGGGATGGCCTTCAGTTCCGTCTTCGCTGCGGCTTAAATCTCCTCTATCATTTAAAAACGGTGTCCCCGGAGAGATTTTTTGATCTTGGTGAACAGCCAGAAGTCGCACAGCGCCAGATCAGGTGAATACGGTTATTGCGGAACGATATGGTTTGAGTTTTTGGGGAAATGATCACGAATTACGAGGGCAGTATGGGATGGTGCATTATCGTGGTGTAAAAACCAAGAATTGTCTTTCCACAATTCCGGCCTTTTTAGGCAGATAGCGTTACGCAAACGACGCATAAAGTTCAAATAATATTCCTTGTTGACTGTTTGACCGGTTGAAAGGAATCCATAATGCACAACACCACGATAATCGAAGAAAACAGTCAACATGACTTTGATTTTTGAGCGACTTTGGCGAGATTTTTTTGGTCTCGGCTCTCTTTTGGTACGATATTCGCTCGATTGATCGGTTGTTTCGGGGTCGCAAGCATAGAACCAAGTCTCACCGCCAGTTTTAATGCATTTCATGACACCCTAGTAGTTGGAAAGCATCACACACTTCAACGTGACGCCTTTTTTCTGAAAAATTCAATGTTTTCGGTACCAGTCGAGATTTGACGCGCTTGAAGCCCAAAACATCCTTCAAAATGGTATTGGCTGAGCCTTTCGATGTGCCAACTTTATCAGCAAGGTCTCTAATTGTTAATCGGCGGTTATTCAACACCAAATCTTTGATTTGTTGAACGTGAGCTTCGTCGGTTGAGGTTGATGGTCGCCCTGGACGCTCTTCGTCTTCGACACGTTCACGGCCGACTTGGAACTCACTATACCACTTGTAAACATTTTTTGTAGACATAACCTCATCACCAAAGACTTTCTGCACCATCCCCAACGTATCCGCAGCAGAAAACTGATTCCGTAAACAAAATTTAATGCAAATTCTTTGCTCAACAGATTTCGACATCGCAAAAGACGAAAAACTCACTTTTAGCAGCTCACAAAACGACACGTCTCTCAAACACTAATGAATATTTTGACATGAAATTTGACATAAATGTGACCAACAGTACTACCAACCTAAAAAAAATAATTTTCCAAATACTTCGACGCGCGCAGTTTAAATTCAAATGTCACCTTATTTGGACACAATATATGACTTGACATAATTTTGAATGCCATTATTATCTCTACACATTTCCAATTTCCTCCTCCGTTTTTAATTGTGCGATATGTTTTATTAGATGGTCCATTTGACAGACAACATCAACGAATCCCATAACTTTTTCCTCATCTGAATGGCTGTTGAGTGGAAGCGGTTTGAAAATCTATTTCAAGTATTCACAAAACGCTTGGACTTTATTTGTGTCAGACTTACACCATGAACCATTAGAGTTTCTAAAAATCCTAAAAATCGACACCAAATAAATCGGAATCCAAATGCTGGTACTTTAATGGCTTTTAAAACTTAGATAGCTTTTGGGTAATGACAAGGAACTCAAATAAAAGAAACGAATAAAAGTTTTCTTCATAAGGCAGGCGAAAGTTTAAGAAATTATTATATATTATTGCGAATGGTATCGAAGCAATTCCTTAAAACGGTAAGCTTTATTCACTATAAGTTTTGAAAAAATCAATATTTTCATCGATATAATTTTCAAGTTTAACATTTTGCTTGGTTTGAATACGTGTTTTAGTTAAAATTATTATTAATTAAATAAAAAAAAGTCAGAAGGTTGTGAACTTATTCTCGAAGCACTTAATTTTGTAATTGTAAATAAAATTATCACAGATGCGCAGCGAACTTCGGGGCTCACGTTTGCCATCTATTGACAGCTACATTCCACGGCAATTACGTGAAAGCTCTGCACGCATACAAACAAAAATAATAAAAAATTGATTGCTAATTAAATATTTCGTACGCCGCAAAATCTTTTATCATATTAGCACGTATAGTATAGTATATTTCTAGAAAAAAGCTATGCAGTAAATGCAACAACAATATTTAATAAATATTATCAGCTTCACTGACTTAATTGTAATGATTACTTTTTTGGGCTTTTAATAACTTTTTTTAATACTTTATTTTTTATGTTATTTTTTAATTATTTTTTTTTTACGAATTCCCTGCGGACGCAACCGCTCATTAACCGAACAAGTGCAGTGATGTGTCGCTCGACAAGCTCTTAGCAACGCCAATTAATCACTTTACGCAACTAAATTTACATTACCATTACGCTGTTTAACACACACACACATATGCGCCATTACATAACTATTAATTTGCGCGCTTTTTTCGCAGCGTTTGCATAGAAATTTCTCATTTTAAAAATGTTTCTTTTTTTCAAATGATTTTCACTTTTAAATAACTTTCCACCAATCCATTTCGTGTGGACTTTTTCGTGGCACTTTTTGCAATTAATATGTCAATAAATATTCCACAAAAAAACATATTTATATTTATGTGCGTGCTTAAGTAGCATAATTAATTAAATATATTGAACTTATGCGCTTATATAAATAGTTTATATGTTTATATACACGAGTTATGTATACAGGCAGGCAGTTAGTGTGCGTGTAAAAAGCGGCAAAGCAAATATTTTTCAACCGTAAAACTACTTTACAGTTATAAATTTAAATGAAAAAGGCGAAAGTTATGCCGCAGCGCTCTTTTTTTGTAGCAATTTTTAATTAAAAAATTTATGGCGACAATCAGTATACGGTCAGTAGTGGCGCCACTTCCATTAAGCATACACACAGGCGCGCAGGCATTGAAAAAAATAAAAAACAAAGTGCAAGTTGTTGAGTAATCCTATTTGACAAGGCTTTGGTCATGCCTTCGCATTTAATTCGCTTAATTTTTATACGAATTTTGCAACGCATTTTTTCGAAGTCCAGCAAAAAGCAGAGAAATTATGCGCTTATATACCTACATATACATATATACTTTCATATATGTACTAATTGCAGACCTGCAAGAAATATATTGGATGAAAGTGCGGATATATTGAGAGACAGAGAGTTCTTAGTTTGGTAACCAAGCCATTTGGTAAAAGAAAGCTAGTGAAAAAAGTGTTATAAGATTTTGAGACTTGATGCTCCTAAATGTAGGCAATATTTTTTCTGTGCTTTCAATATTCGATATACAAGTATAAGGATAGAAAGACTTGACAGTTATTAAGAAGACAGAAACTGCTCATTTAAATTTTTGTTTATTTTTGTTTAATAAAAAACAGTTCTTTTGAACAGTTTAAAATCATAAAATCTTATTTTTCATTAATTATTTTGAAATTTAAATGAGCTTTTCGAGCTTTGGAGGCAGAGTATGCGTCGCTAATAATCCAAAAATCTAACATTTCAGCTTTATGCCTCCAATCACAGTGTAGCCAGTGCTTAAACCCTAGTCTTTGACAAGCATGATCAATAAAAATTCGTCATGTAGGTTCTGGTCGATGGTCCCATTGATCTATTTAAGCACCAAGTCTCTTTCATTGATTGACTGGTGGGTTTTAAAATATATTGAAGGCTTTCAAAACGCACTTAAATTTGCTCTCATATTTCAAAATACCATCCCGATGAGTTTCTTTATCAATCTGGGAAGATTTTTCGCAATTGACTTGACTAACACCTTGTACTAGAAAGACAGTGAAATGAGTCGGATATTATAGTCGGATACATCAGAATATCCCAACACTGTGTGCTGGTACTGAAAATAATGTCAACTTTAGCTTATGGGCAATATATATATTATATAATATTTACCGCTCGTGTTCTCTTGTGGTAGAATCCTTTTTTTTTTTTTTTTTTTTTTTTTTTTATAGTGATGTCGAATCTAGCAAATGGCAGGTCAAAAATGGTCTGATACCGAAAAAATCTAAATTCGCTGAAAGACATCCCATTCAAGAATTTTTAGCTCAAGAATCTATTGTGAAGGCGATTACAAAAAATTGTATTAAAATAAGTGAACTTTTTTTTTTTTTTTTTGTCAGTCTGGGTTAAATTTGATCAGATGGTAATTTGTTTATTTAATTACTTCAAATAACTTAAATTAACTTTGTTGGTACTTAAAATCGCATAAAAATTTGTTGGTATCAACAGCCATACATTTTCCTATGGGGTAGTCTTTATTGCATTACAGTGCCAGTTTTCATATTAAATGATTTTTCAGCTATTTAAGTCTGTTATTATATTTACTGTATGGTTGCTCATAGGCGCCAACATTGCTGCGGTTATGAGTAAAGCCGTATAGTTAGAAAAGCATGAATTGCAAATTATTAAACTTAATTAAAATACACCATAAATCAAAAAATTCAATAATTAGTAAATTCAATAAATAGTAAATAGTAAATTTGTTCTTAAATTTATTTCGGATATATCAGAACAGTTTTTGGTAGCATTTTTTAAAATGTGTCATGAATTTATTTACAAAACATGAATAAAAATTATTGATACACAACAACCACTTTAGTAAAGCTTTCAAGTTGTTATTACATCTTTGATCTCTCTACTACTTGATTTACAGCTACTTTAAATTCTTGATGACTAAAGCATGTATTTTGTCACTTAAATTCATTTGAGTGCGAGTTTTTAATGCATAAGTAAAATAATGAAAAATTGATGAATCATAATTAAGTGAGCAAGCAGGATTTTGTCAATTTATTTTACTCGATATTGGCTGAACAAAATAGCATTTGCTGAAGATATGAAATGTCTTTCTCGTAAGTAAAATAAATTTTATTAAGCCAATTTAAAATGATAAATCCTGTTTTTAGAAATGTTTGTTTCGGTTAATAAATATTTGAAAGTAACAAAGTTGAAGTACGACGGATCCGAATTGCTAATTTGAAAACAAAAATTTAAAATATATGCTCAATAACAAAAACTTTCAGCAAATCTCTTTCAACAGTCTTTAAAAACTTTCAAAATAGTATCCTCTGCTTCAGTGCAGCACATTCCAAGCATTGAAGGCAGACTGAAGGTCAGTCCTGGGGCCACATCTGGGCTGTAGGCCGACTGCGGAAGTGTTGTGATGCCAGCCTTGGTTAGGTAGCAGTTCACAAGTATGGCGGAATGAGCCGGGGCATTGTCGTGGTGCAACTTCCAAACGGCTGCGATGTCTTGTCGGACCCGATAGACCCTTCGTTTGAATCCTTTGAGGACTTCTACGTAAAACTTGGCGTTGACGGTTTGTCCAGGAGGAACAAATTCATGGTGGATGATGCCGTTGATGTCAAAAAAAAACAATGAGAATAATTTTCACTTTGGATTTGCTTATTCTTCCCCTTTTTTTGGGCTATTAGACGCCTGCGTGTGCCACTCGGAAGATAAAAGCAACATCTGGGTATGCCTGCTTGATAATATCACACGTCTCTGTCGCAGATTTACCAAGTTTCACATATAATTTAATTGGGTACCTCTGCTCTAACGAATTCTGCATTTTCGGCTAGCACCACTCACAGAAAAACGTCGCACGAAAATGTTTATCGTGCCTCTCCAAGTGCTCTGGGACAACTTAGCTCGTTCGTTAGCTAAGAACGCCCTCTGCCGAATCCAGTCGGTGCGCGCACGCTCCAAAGTACAGTCCCAGCGGAAGAAAATCAGGTTACTTTTTGAACAAGCCCTGTATGTATGATGTAAAAAAGACGAAGCATTGACGTTCAATTGTCTAAAACCTACACTCAAACAACACCATAGAGGTCTAGTGGTACGAGGCTGCATTTCTGCAGAAGATTTAGGCAAAATAGTGTTGAATTTGAAGGAAAAACTAACGTTCAAGTGCATCTTAATTTAATGAAAGAAGTCATCATCCTTGAAGGTAAGCGATTGGTTGACGAGGATTTTATCCTTCAACAGGATATCACTCCTATTCATAGCGCCAAAATCGTTACACAGTCACAGTCTACCAGTGGAAGTGAATGGGAGGGGTAAAAAAGCAACGCCAAAGTTATTTTCTGAAAATGAACTCAGTGATTTAAGAGATTTCCAGCTGAAGAATTATGGAAAAAGAATTTTTTTGCTCTATACGTGTAACATATGTATTCGACAATTTTCTCTCTGTTTTCTTTCTTTATTTTTAAAAACAATATTGATACAATAAAGATCAGCTAGTTTGTTTCATGTTTTGTTGTAGTGTTAAATGGAAATACAAAATATTAAAAATAAAGAAGAGAAAATTATCGAAAATTGTGAATACAAGTATATTCAAATTATAGATAATTATATATCCGACGTATTATTATTAATCGAATTCGAGTTTAAAATTTCAAAAGTTCAAAAATAAATCTACATTAACCCATATTCTCTGCTGAACAGGAAGTGTTGATACAAGTGAATGCAAATGTATTTTCAGAAATAAAACAACCATACATTTAAAGGTATACACATACATAAGTAGTCAATAGAGGACAAAAACCAAACGAGCGGGGAATATATAAAGTTACATAAAGCGAAGGAATAATAAAATTATTTAAATGAAATTGAGTAAAAGTAAATCGAAAAGCCGTAAATCAGTTTGGCCAGACTGGAAGTAAAAGACTGCTGACCATTGGTGTTGTTGTTATTGGGGCGGCAAAAAGATTTCCAGATGTGTATTAACTACGTGGAATGCTGGCAATTACAACTTTACAGAATATTTTTTACTTAACAACTGAACAGAGCCTGAGTTTGAGAAGCTAAAGACATTAAAAATTTTTTATTTGAGCGGTCGTTCCTTAGCAGGCAAAGAAAATCTTCAGAGCGTAGTTCTTCCATGAAAAGTAATCTCAAAAACTCTGAAGACTTTTTAGAGTAGAAATAAAACTAAAAATATCCATTTGTCAAGGCCTGACAGCTATCAGAAGAAAGATACGCTCGTTTAGTGTGTGTGTCATGCGATGCTATGTAGGTATATATAATAGCAAAAAACATCATTAAATCAAGCGATATTGAAATAGTTGGGTATTTTAAACATTCAAAAAAATATCAGATCAGTAAAACGAAACAAATTTCATAAACTTAAACTTTTAACCTACATAACAATATTATTCAATAAAAAAAAATTAGTGTGCGCCCAACGTGGGGCTCGAACCCACGACCCTGAGATTAAGAGTCTCATGCTCTACCGACTGAGCTAGCCGGGCTGTTGTGTTTTCTTTGCCAAATTAATCACTTCAAATAACACTGAGCGAGAAGCAAGTTTAATTTCGATATAATTTTGATGTGATCACTACTATTTATAGATCAGCATTGTGCTGCCATATCGACAAAGAAATTAACCTCAAAATATTTTTTATAAACACGTGAAAATAAATTAATAAAAACCTTAATATTATACTGCTTCTCGGAATATGATTTAAAAAAAAAAATTATGAATAAATAAGACTAATTAATAAATAATCAGAAAGAGTTGAAATTAGTTCCTGAACTACCAGTTTTATGTCAATTCACTTGACGCTCTGTTATACGCTTCGTTTTTTATCAGTCTATGACATTAACATGCCATATGTATTATTTCCAAGATATTTATATGAAACCTGGTTTCTTCCTTTCATTGAGGGTGTGTTTTACATGGCGAGTCCCAAACCGGCACCCGATCCTGGGGATTGGGGATTGATGTTTCGCCTTCTCACTTTAGCTCGCCTTCAAACGGATGTTCTTAGGCTACCCAGAGGATACTTGGTCTAAGACCGGAAGTCGAGAGCTGCTTGAGCCATGGTTAAAATAATCGTTTATGGCCGCTACCAAGTCAAACGCGCTCAGAGAACTTTCCTCTTGTCGTTAACTTCTACGAATGTCTCCATCTCCAAAGACGACATTAACATAGTTCCGCGAATTAAGAGACAGTGGTTACTACATCGCTAAGTCATAACGTCCGAATGAATAAAAAGACTTTAGGTCTAAGAGTATTGGACGCAGTACCTGCCGAGGCCTTAAATATTTAGGTAGCTTATAATGTGCAATTACAATTTCTTTGAAAATTTTACTCCTGTGGCAAATTTAACCCTGGCTTTTCGAAACTCAAAAATCCGCTTCAGAGAAGGCCATGACTTTATTGACACACTATATAAAAATCGCCAGATAAAATATACCCATTGTAAACATGCCGCTACCAAAAAAAAAAAACAGTAGGGGTATTCTCTTGCTCTTGCAAGATTGCAGATTGCAAAAATACTATACCGAAATATACAAGGGCACGAGAGCACCCATTGCAGAATCTAGTGATATATGAGCGACTGATTCAGTCAATTTATTGTAAATGACTATTGTGCATGGCTATTGTGAATTGGCGCACCTTCTGCATACATTTTTGACAAAAAAAACTGTAACAAAACTTTATAATTTAAATAGAAATTATAAAATCTAATTAAAATTTACCTTTCTCAATAATTTAACGACGTAATATGTCTTTATGTAAAATGGCAACTACAACAGGGTTGCAATTTTATTTTTGCGTGACATTGCACGCAAATATACATGGGTTTGGGTCTGACATATTTCACAGCCCTTGCAAATATTTTTCTGCGTGTGTTTGTTGTTGTGCCGTTGTAAATCTGCAATGCTTGCACCGTGCACCGAGATTTGCAAGAGCAAGAGAATACCCGTAGTATTTTTCATATGGAGATCAAAACTTCATATAACCAAAAAAAATTCTAATCTCCAATCTATGAGAAAAGGTTTATTTTTAAACTTCATAAACAAACCTATTTATTGTATGTATCTAACTATATTTGTATCTCAGAAAAAATTTTTTTAAGATATTTAATTATTCTTTTTATATTCTTTATTCATTATTTAAATTCAAAACTTAACTCAGTTACTAATAAAATACTAATATTATGGGTATTCTCTTGCTCTTGCAAATCTCGGTGCACGGTGCAAGCATTGCAAATTTACAACGGCACAACAACAAACACACGCAGAAAAATATTTGCAAGGGCTGTGAAATATGTCAGACCCAAACCCATGTTTATTTGCGTGCAATGTCACGCAAAAATAAAATTGCAACCCTGTTGTAGTTGCCATTTTACATAAAGGCATATTACGTCGTTAAATTGTTGAGAAAGGTAAGTTTTAAATAGATTTAAAATTTCTTTTTAATTTCTGAAATTTTTTTACAGTTTTCCACAAATATGAATAGCGAAGTTGCGCCCCCAGCAAAGAGGAAAAGGCAGCAGCCAAACAAGAAGTGGAAGGAGAGTGAGGTGCACTCTATAATAGAATTTTTAATGGAAGAGCCGGAATTTGAGGTAAGTTGATACGTTATTTTTTTAATTTTTTATTTAATTCGTTTTTCGATTATTTCAGGCTCCAACTGCGCAACTGTTTTATAAACGATTTTTACGTAACACGCAGTTAGATGTCTCATGGGATCTGGTGCGGTGGAAGGTCCGACATTTGAAGGCGCAGTACCGTAAAGCTAATGACTGGCTCGCGTCAACGGGTGCAGGACTACAAGATGAAGCTGACGGCAGTACCATCGAAGGTTAGTATTATACAGATATTTTAAATTTATTGTACATAAAACTTTTACTAATTTCAGCAAAAATTGCTAAAATGTGTCCGTACTACGACCAGCTGAGGGAAATATTTGAAAAGCGGGTGCCGGCCATGCAACCGTTACTGGTTGAAAGCAACCTTCCTTCGCCTCAGATATGTCCAGTTAGTTCTGAACCAGAATTCGAAGCAGAATTCCTGGAAGAAGAATGTGTACCTGTTGCACCATCAAATGCCGCATCTTCGATCGCACCGATCTCCACACCGGTATCAACATGCCAACGGTCAACTACTCGTCCTCCGAAATCATCCGTTGGACAATTGGCGGCTATCCAAGCAGAAAAAATTGCTATGGAAGCGAAAAAACTAGAGTTTGAAAAATATAAATTCGAGGAGGAAAAGAAAATTCAAGAAAAAAAGTTAGACATTGAGTCAAAAAAACTAGACATAGAGTTAAAAAAAATAGAAACTGAGGAAAAAATCAAAATGTTAGAATTAGAAATGAAAGAAAGAGTGGCTATGCATGAAATTGAAAAAAAATATGAAAATAAAAACAATTAAAATACTAAATAACATTTGTATTTATTTATGATTATTCATGGCAGTTAGATTATCTCTTTAGGTTTCGTAAGTATGTATTTACATATATAAATAGTTATATCAAAAATAGAGTTGGTATACCTAATACCAGTATGTATAACATATGTACATATATTACTAATTTACGTTTTATTGATCACCAAACATTATTGTGTACAAAGATATGCGCTTGGCTTTTGCCTCAGTTATTCGGCGGCCATTTTCATGTGAAGGAAATTCATCTGATTCTTCGTCGTTATCGACAACTATATTTTCTACGTATTCAATATCGTTAGAAGTAGCTCGGAAGATGTTATGCAATATACAGCAAACAATAATCCAGTTGGAACATAGAATATGACTTTGTTCGTCCTGAATACGTATTCTTAATTCTTTGAGGCTGCCAAAGCGTTCTTTTAGAATCCCAAAGCAATGTTCAATCCTCACGCGATATCTGCTATGACGCAAGTTGAATGCTTTACGCTTTGAATAGTCCATTTGTTGTGAATTTGTTCGAAATGGCGTGATAAGAGTGGTCAGCAATGGATAAGCAGAATCTCCTGCTAGCCATTGAGAAGAAGAAAAAAGTGAGCCTTCCTGAGTGGAGAGAGCACTAGTACGAAACATGCGAGCATCGTGTACACTACCAAAGTGTCCCGCTACTACATGCCGAATCCTTAACTGTTAATCGCATACAACTTGTGCCTTTATGGAATAGATTCGGCTTTTTGAAAAATAAGCCGAATGGTTAACAACTGGTGCTTCTGCTAGTTTCAATTCAGTACCATCAATATACCCTATGCAATGCGGCAGCTCATTGTACGTTGATTTAACGATATTTTGTCTTTCATTGGCATCAGGCCAAGTGATATATCTAGATTTTAACTCCAAAATTGACGAAAATACTCTCTTTGTAATCTTGTAAAGCGTTTCACCATCTCCAACACCAAACAGTGTAGCTACTTTCCGAATCGCTGCACTTTCACCCGATGAACCCAAACGATATAAGGTTATAGCTAACTGCATTTCTACTGAAAATTGCCTAATGGATTGAGCGTTGTTAAACTGTGCACTATCTTTGATCAAGGACAATAGCAACGCAAATTGATCTCTTGAGACTCGGAGCATTTGTTGATAACGTCCTTCGTCTAAATAGTCAAGAACATTAGTCCTCCATTCCAAACACTTAGGCACAGTTTGATAATTTCCGCGATGGTTCGATAAGATAATTGTAAGACTTTCATCCAATTCGTCCATAGTTTTCCAATAGCTATTGTCGTCTAAAAAGTTCAAATTTTTGATTTTTTAAAGCTTAAAAAAGTGAAATAAACAATTACCTTCCAGATGTAGTAATATATTAGAAGCAGCTTCTTCAATTATAAAATCAACAAGTTTTTGTTTTTCAGAAGTTTGTGGCATTTTTAAAAAATAGATTCGTTAACCTTTCGCAATTTGTTTTGTTTTGTTACTTTTTCAATCATAATATTCGTTAAACGAGTCATCCACAATAAACATTCACGAAAGTTTTGCATAATAGTCATTCACAATAAATTGACTGAATCAGTCGCTCATATATCACTAGATTCTGCAATGGGTGCTCTCGTGCCCTTGTATATTTTGGTGTAGTATTTTTGCAATCTGCAATCTTGCAAGAGCAAGAGAATACCCCTATTATATTTTTCACAAAATAGCCTCATATAAATAAAACTGAATACCTCATTTTTCAAAATATTTGATTGTATTTTTCAGTAAACACCATCTGGCAACACAGCATTTCAGAATTGCGTAAACAATAATCAGCTGTTCTCAATGCGTATCCTTCAAACACGAGCATTTCATTTTAGTTGACAAAAAGCATAATTATTAGGTTTATTGTATAAAAGTAAATGCGGATTTTATAGTCACACAAAAATAAACGACAATGGTGCATTTGCTTAGATATACTACGAAATATTTGTTTAAAAGCCCCCAGCAGCTGCCAATTAAGCGAAGCATTTCTGCACTCTACATAACCGGTGATAAGGCGAAAAAGAATTATGCACCACTTCAACCGTACATGGATTTTGAGGGGACACTCAAACAACAAGAACCATTGGAACAAAGTATAAAAGCACGTGAACTGCAGATAAATCTTGAAGAATTAAAGATAAAATATGCGAAATTTCAATGCATGAAAAAGCAGATAAAGCAAGTGGAGGAAGAACGTGAGTCAGTGTCGAAAAAACTGAAGGAGCTAAATAAAGTATGTGGAAAGCGGTATGAAAATGTGCCCAAATTCATTAAGTTATATATTTATTTTAAAATTCTTTTCAGGTGGGCGTTGCTACAAAAGAAATCGAGGAATTGAAGGAAAAGGGAGTGAGTTTGCGTAATGCTTTAAAATCACTTAAGACAGAAAATTATCCAATTGAAGAAGACTTTGTACACTCATTTCTAAATTTGCCGAACCATTTGCATCCAAAATGTCCACAAGGCAATGTTGAGAAGTTGCTTTATCGCAGTCCAACGCCACAATGTGAAGAGCAGCGGCCCACGCATTTAGCTAATAAAGAACTTATACGTTTTTACAACAATAGTCGCTACTATATGCTCGGAATACTAGCAGAATTCGATGTATACAGCATGCAAGCGTTGACAAATTATTACGTGAAAAAAGGTGGTTTCCTACAAATGGCTAATCCGGACTTTGCGCGTCTGGTGCTTTTAGAAGCGAGTGCGACACCTTTGGAAAAATATCACTTAGTGAAAGAAGAGGATTTAATTAGTGAAGTTAATCGTGCATATTTAACCGGTGGTGCAACTTTTGAAGGTTTCTTAGCAGCTTTTGCGCGTCTGGTCGTTTTTCCTAAATCTTTACCAATACCTATGGTGGCCCCCGGTAGAAGTTATGTGAAAGTAGCAAACAAAGGTCAAGTTGAAAATCTCTACACTGCCACACAAACAAATGCTGTGCAAACGTTTGTTGCTACCAAAAGTGCAGAGGAAGCAGAGGAGCAAATGGATAAGATCTTAAATTTAGCCGTAGATTTCTACAAAGAATTGGGTGTGCATTTTCGTGTAATTTATGAGGACGCGAGTGCACTAACTAATGCCGAATGTCTACGTGCAAGCATACAAATGTACTCACCGGCAGAACAACGCTACATATGTGTGGGAAATGTTAGCAACTATGGTGATTTTGTGTCGAAACGTATAATGTTTTGTATTCGTGAAAATAAAGGCTATACTTTTCCACATATAGTGAGCGGCAATGTGCTACACGTAACGCGATTAATTGCTCTATTATTGGAAAATGGTGTGAATATCGAAAACTGTAGGCTGCTCGGTGATCCAGATAGTGAAAAGAAAACTGTAAATACAGCTGTCGATGAATTCAAAGATTTATTTAAATAAAAACGTGTTGAGTAAAAACGCATTTAGTAAAGTTTACATTTAACTTCATTACAAAGAAATTGATTTGATTATATAGTCGATACGCTGAGCTGATTTCCATGAAAAGTTATTAATTTCTTTATTTTTAATTTAGATTCATAATAAAACTGGCGAACTGAACTTATACATAATTTATAATAAATATAAAAAATAAATAAACAAAAACAAAAATATTGAAAGAATATATTTTAAAGAAAAATATTTAAAAGAAAAATATGTCTAACAAAATTATTTAAAAAATATGTTTTAAACAAAATTTTATATCATAATTATTGTTTTGCCTTATTTATTTATCAAAAATCTTAAAATAACCACTTTAAATGTCGTTTGGAAGAGAAAACAAAAATTTGCTAAACGCTCGGCTAAAATGCTATATGGTGACACCAGGCGTGCAAAAATGTATAGCCAGAGCAACATAATTTTAGGCGCATTCAAAATGCATAGCACAGGGTGAAACATGTGACTATTTTATTATAAGAGTTTTATATTTTTTGTTTTTAATATTTATTTGAAAATGCACTTGTTTATGGCGTCCATATTATTATTTATTTTGGATGCTGCTGCGTTTTAAAGTAAGTCAAATGCAGATTACATAAGAGATTCCTAGATAACCTTTTTCGTCCGGTGATCATATTAAGAAAAATTTCTAAGCAGTAATAGCTAAATATGTATATGTATGTAAATATTTCTAGTATATAAGCGAGTGCCAGCTAGGGACACTTTCAATACAATAAAGTATGATTCGCTCGTGTAATAGTATATGTAACTCCATAGCCCTCTATTAGGAAGCAAATATTCCCAAATAGCAGTCAATAGTCATCATAGCCATAGTAATCGTCTTCTTCACCATCGTTCAGCATATCCTTCAGCGAGGAATATTCACGTTCCGGTTCAGGCTCCACCTCGGCATCACCGTCCGCATCTGCATCATCGACAAACTCATCCAAGTCATCTGCATAAAAAAAATTAACCGTTATTGGTACATGCAAATTCATTTAATGACCAATTGCTCACCATTTTCGACCACCACCGGCTCCTGCTTCGTTGGTGTCGCCGCCTCCTCTGCCACGGGCAGACCCATCTCCAATTTAGGCACTTTAGCTGCCGGTCCACCAATTGTGTAAGCTGGTTTGGCGCGACTGAACAAAAAGAAATAGCAATTTCAGTAAAGTAATTGCAAAATTACATTAAAATTGCAGCACCCACCTATTCTTCTGCTTAATGGGTCCCGTTTCAATGATTGGCACATTTTTCACATCTAAAGCCTCGCTAGCCGCAACCTCTGAGGCTGTCGTGCTGACAGCAGTCACACTACCTTCCGTCAACGTACGCAAAATATCGTAATTGATTTTGCTTGAGATCTTCTTTTCCTGCAGCATTTTCTCGATGGCCTCCCCTGCGCTAGTTGATGGACCGATTGGTTTACGGCGTGGCCGTCGCTTTTTCTTCTCTGGCTTACCCTCTTCGCGTTCTTTGGCCAGACGCTCCTCCTTTTCGCGCATTTCTTTCAAATACTCGGCATTCAATGCATTCCACATGTTGTTTTTGTACTCCGCCTCTTCGTGCGTGAGTATGTAATTGTTGATTTCTTCATCGTCTAGTCCCTCCAGGTCTAAGTCCTCCATGACATCATTCTCTTTGGCCTTTTCCACTTCGAGGAGTTCGCTCGGTGCTGGTCGGCACATAGACTCGATGTCCGGCTTAAGACCGCTTAGCACGATTTTCTCTGTTTTTTGTGGTCCCATAACACCGGGTGTGTCAGCGAGGCATTCTTTGATGGCCTCAAGATTGGATTCTTCAATGAAATTCGCTGATTCGACTTCTTCGAAATTGCTGTCGGTTCCTATATCGCCAAGTCCACCAGTCAGACGTTTGATGGTGTTCTTTTGTATACGCTTGAGATCCTTTTCGAGGTGCGTATCGATTTCTTTTTGCAACTTGGATAACTCATGCTCGCCAATCTGTGAAGAATAAATTAATATGAAGGAATCAGTAATTTAGTTTTATGCGTCATATTGGAATATACATTAGTTATACTAGAAATATCTAAAATACTTTAACGCAGAGCAATAGTGTGAAATTAGAAAAAAAAAATGATAATAAAAATAATCAAAAAAAAAGTAGTTTCGCCCAACGTGGGGCTCGAACCCACGACCCTGAGATTAAGAGTCTCATGCTCTACCGACTGAGCTAGCCGGGCACTTGCACCTATCCTGTCAAATATGACAGATGAATGTCAGGTAATGCTTTTGAGTTTATTCTTAGGTGACATGATCGTTAGGAAAATCAGATTTATAACGGGAACCACAATTGCTCAAATACTAATAATGCTCAATGTTAAAAATTATAACATTAAATAAAACTCACATCTTTAATGCGATCGCGATCCTTTTTCCGTGCCGCCTTGAAAGCTGGTGGATCTTGTTCCGCTTCCAGATCCACAGACATAAATTCATCCAAGGTGAGCGCGCTGGAGGGTGTGTCCGCGAATTCAATTAAGCGCTTGCGCACTGTAGATTCGTGTATTTTCACGATGCCCACAATGTCGAGGATCGTGCGGCTGAACTCGTGCATACGTGCGGCGATCAGTAAGGCTACAATTAAACGAAATGAAATATTTTAGTGATTCTTGAAGATGTTTGATGTTTATTTAATTAATTTCTTCAGTTAGTAAGTTTTCATACAAGGAAAGAATATTCATAGGTTTTACTTTTTACTCACGGATTTCCTACTATTAATTCTTTACTTTTAATTAACATTCATTTTCATATATGTAATAAAGACTTCTTCATCTCCTACTCAATTAATAAAAAAAATTGTTACCGCCCGAGCAGGGACTTGAACCCTGGACCCTTGGATTAAAAGTCCAATGCTCTACCGACTGAGCTACCCGGGCACATGTCAGTACAGGCAATTCTATTTGCTAAGAACGCTGAGTGATGAGTCATATTTTGTCATTTTTCTTGTCATTTCCATTTTACCTAAGCAATTTGAAATTTATAGAATTGCAAACTCGTGAACTACTTATTATTATTTGATATGAATGTGTGTCCACTTCATGAGTTTTTGTATGCACAGACACATTTTCAAAAAATGTAAGATTTATATGTATATTAGATTATATTTGCTACTAAGAAATAATAGGCACATGAAATAAAAAAGGAACTTTGAATTGTTTTTGCATTTATTGAGAAAATTTCCCATATAAATACATATGTATATCGTCACCTAAAATGAAAAATAAAGTAGCATCACTTTTCATAAGTTTACAGGGAAAGGAAAAACTGTATAATAAAAACCACTCATATTGCAAAAAATTTGTTTCTTTTTTTTGGTTTTGGTTATAAAATGGCTATATATTGGTTATTATATCTGACAGCGATTTTCGATTTTTTTATGATACGTTTGTTTTATATTTTATTTGGCGATTTGTTGTTTATACCATTAATATGTAAGTATTAAAACTTTGTGATTTTTTTGACATTAGGTCAATATAATTAACACATGAGAACCAATAAACGAAAGTATAATAAAATCGAGATTTTATTCCAAAGCTAGAATCATCACAATCATCCAAGTTTACGCGCCAAATGAACTACAAGCTCTGGATTGGAACCCCCAAGAAAGTCGTAGATGCCGCAATATGATCGGATGGAATGGAAAGTGAAGGAGATAATTCCCAAAAAAAAAAAAAAATACATCGATGAATGTGAACCATCATGGAATGAACTAAAGATGACAGCAAAAAATAGGATTGAAAGGAAATGCTTCCTTGAGGTCCTATTGCTTCCCTTAGAGTTGGAGGGTAGAAAAACACACTCGGTTTTAGCAGTCTAAAATAGCAAGAAACAGCTTTTAACATAACAGTCTCAAAATTACTATAAACTAGTGTAATTGGTGCAATCGTTTTTTATTGATGCTTGCTTCGTAAAAAAACTCTTAACTTCAAATACAGTTTGAAAATTTTGTGAATAAACGGTCATTGGCCAAGATTATTTTGGACAAAGTGAAAAGATTTTTAATATCAGTTACAATTAAGATGTATGTTTTTTTGTATGTCTAAGCGAAAACTTGAGCAAGAACTGAGATATTTTGAACCTTTTTTGAAACTTGATATACAAAAAAGTAAGCGGAAATTGAAATTAAATTCCCCGGATAAATGATATTTCTAAAAAATGTGTTTTTGTAAGTTGATAGGACTGTCCTTAATTACTATGCCAAGTACACCTCAGTAGTGCGTTGCGATTACAATGGATAAAAATATCGAAAAAAGAATCTGTCTCAACTTTTGTATTTCTAAACAAATTTCGTGAGCGGAATCATTGCGAATGTAGGAAAAGGCTTATGGTGATTCGTTTTAACAAAAAAACAAACCTACGAGTGGTACAGAGCCTTCAAAGGCGGTCGAAACATCGTTGAAGACATGTCTCGTTCTGGACGATCTTCGATTTTTCCAGCTGATGAAAAAAAACAAAAAAGTGAAGGACATGGTGCTTGAAAATCGTCAGGCAGGTGTTAGAGAGATGGTATTTATCGAAAGTCCTTTCGAATGATTTTGGCGCATATTTTAGGTATGAAATGCCTCCTTGCTGGTCTCGTCCCGATAAAGCTGAATTTTTTTTAAAGGATACCGTAGTCTGGTCTCTTTAGACATGCTTGATCGTACGAATTCCGATCTAACATTCATGGAGAGCATTATAATTGCCGATGAGACATGGGTTTATGAATTTAATAGACAAACAAGTCAGCAGACATCGGAATGGAGGGGAAAAACGAGCCGAAACCAAAAAAAAAACACGCCAAAGCCGCCCAAAAGTCAAGATGATGCTCATTTTTGCAATATTCGTGATTTGTTGCATCATGCATTTTTTCAGGAGAGACAGACGGACAATAAGGAGATCAGAACATGAAAACTATTTTGAGGATTGGAAAATTCGTTGGGATAAGTGCATTACATCTGGTGAATATTACATTGAAGGCAATAAAATATATATTGATTGGCGATTTATTTACAATTTCCGGGTACCTTTTTGTCACAATGTACTGTGCCCAAAAAATAAGGTGATATTTTATTTATTTTGAAAATTCTTTTTTTATTCTTCCAAATCAATTTCATCCCCTTCAAAGTAATCCCCTCCCGATGCAATGCACTTATGCCAACGGATTTTCCAATCTTCGAAACACTGGTTGTAGTCACTTTCCGGGATGGCCTTCAGTTCCGTCTTCGCTCCTCTATCGAATAAAAACGGTGTCCCCGGCGCGGTCTTTTGAGCTTGGTGAACAGTCAGAAGTCGCACGGCGAAATGATCACGAATTACGAGGGCAGTATGGGATGGTGCATCATCGTGGTGTAAAAACCAAGAATTGTCTTTCCAAAATTCCGGCCTTTTTAGGCGGATAGCGTTACGCAAACGACGCACAACGTTCAAATAATATTCTTTGTTGACTGTTTGACCGGTTGGAAGGAATTCATAATGCACAACATGACGATAATCGAAGAAAACAGTCAACATGACCTTGATTTTTGAGCGACTTGGGCGCGATTTTTTTGGTCTCGGCTCTCTTTTGACACGATATTCGCTCGATTGATGGGTTGTTTTGGGGTCGCAAGCATAGTTCCAAGTCTTATCGCCAGTTATAATGCATTTCATGATACCCAGGTAGTCAGAAAGCATCGTTTCACACACTTCTACGCGACGCCTTTTTTCCAAAAAATTCAATGTTTTCGGTACCAGTCGAGATTTGACGCGCTTGAGGCCAAGAACATCCTTCAAAATGGTATTGGCTGAGGCTTTCGATATGCCAACTTCATCACCAAGGTCTCTAATTGTTAATCGACGATTTTTCAACACCAAATCTTTGATTTGTTGAACGTGAGCTTCGTCGGTTGAGGTTGATGGTCGCCCAGGACGCTCTTCGTCTTCGACACGTTCACGGCCGGCTTGGAACTCACTATACCACTTGTAAGTCTTTTTATTAGACATAGCCTCATCGCCAAAGGCTTTCTTCACCATCCTCAATATATCCGCAGCAGAAAATTGATTCCGTAAACAAAAGTTAATGCAAATTCTTTGCTCAACAAATTTCGACATCGCAAAAACCGAAAAACTCACTTTTAGCAGCTCATAAAACGACACGTATCTCAAACACTAATGAATATTTTGACATGAAATTTGACATTCCTGTGACTGACAGTACTACCAACCTAAAAAAAAATAATTCTCCAAATCCTTCCACACGCGCAGTTTAAATTCAAATGTCCCCTTATTTTTTGGGCACATTTTATTGTCACTTTGAGAAGCATCGGAAAATTGTCATGTCCATACGATGCAGATAATCGAAAAAAATATAGAGTCAGTCACAAATTAAGCCACAAAACCTCATTTCGTTACAAAACATCATAGTACTTGTAGATTGGGAAACATCACAGAAGAATGGATTACATTCGTTCCGATTTTTCAATAGCCCTCCAGTATGATATAATGATTCCTGCTTTTTCAGGTTAATATACACGACTTTTTTATTTGCAGATATATTATATATTTCTAAAGGAAATACAAATTTTTGTATTTTTAAAATTTTTGTCTCAGTTTGAACATCTTAAGCCTATATGTAAGTATTGAAATGTTTACAAGAAATTCCAAGTTAAACAAATTATATGCTAGGGATACCAAGAAATTGAGAAATGTATACTGCCAAATGTGTACATATACGTATATACAATGTACATATGTATATATTTATGTGTTTTTATGCAACCATATTAAAATATGCCCACAGTCCTATCAATCTAATTAAGGGTTATCCGCAAAACAACCGGTAATGCAATCCAATTTAAAAGCAACATGTTGCGCTATAAATAGACGCGCGTTTCAGATATTTACATACAAGCTATGAACTTATAGGTTAAGCTTGCATAAAACCGCGATCATAAACCTACCTGCGCCACACAAACCGGTCGGTCGGCGACCCGAGTGCAACGAATCCTTCTTCATGCGTTGGACAATGCGTAAAGCGGTCATGGAGACCTCGTGGGTTTTGGCGCCGAACTGCAATTTATTGGCGAAGCGCATAATGTATAAGCAGGGATCTAGAAAAGAGAACAAAAGAGCGTGGTTAATTGAGGAAATGAAAAATATATTTAGATTTAGAAGTTGAAAAAAATATACAAAAGAGCGGAGAAGGAAGTAAATGCGGAAATGATTTTTTATTTAAATAAAAAAATTTAAAATTGCAAAGTCACAAAAGAAAGAACTATTAGTAATTGCGTTAAGAGCGATTTGAGACATAAATGTGTAGTAGAATAAATACTCGCGCAGTATTATAAACTAATTTAAAGCTAAAATATTATGAGTCTTCGCAATATTGTCTACACATATTGCGGATCTTAGTAAACCAACAGAAGAATAATCAAAATTTAACAGCTATTCACCTCAAATTTGCCGCTGTCTGTCAAACGTGTAAAAGAGCAGCCGAGACAAGTAAAGAATTTGACCTTGAAATATCAGCAAAAATACTCGTAGTCGTCAAGGCATTCACTCGTACGACGACACGCCGCTATGGCCGGCGGACCAACCCACCGGACCGGCCGCCTGTCAGTGAAAGAGCAACTTGCTCAGGCAAGCAGTTGCCTGCCATGACGTGCAGCAGTGCGCGGGCCGGTTTGTAGTCAACGCTTAATCCAAGCTGAGTTTGAAATTTCGCTGCCGACGCTTGGCTGCAGTCGCAGCCGCTGTTGGCGGCGAAAAAAATCTTGAACCCGATCTTGAGCAAGTGCACTGTCGACAACCCGTCGCCGAATCAAATACATGTGCAACAACAAGCGAAAGGAATGCTACAGCAACGAAGACTGGTTTTGCATTTTTCGTCTGCTGGGTGTTTTATCTTTCATAATTTTTGTTTTTTGCTATTTTGTAAATTAAACGCAGCAAAGTGTGTGTGTAAAAGTAGCGATTAAAATGTCTGTCATTAATTTACAGAAAAAAAATAATAAAAAATTTTTAGAGATAATAAAATAATAAGTTTGAATATCGTTATCGATAAACAAAAAAAAATAAGTAATTGCTCATATTATAGCCGCAAATAGTATATAGTAATCTACGTTTGCTTATAATGTGCTTGTCGTGAGTACAAAACGAAAGACTTACGAAACAAACTCGCATTCGAAGCAACCATCAAGTGATATTCAATACTCATACGCCGGCCGGTGGGAACCGCAAAAACTCATATTTATTATTGTTTACACAAAATTTCGCAAATATGTTTTTGTGTTATTGTTGTAGACTTTTTCACGGCTTCGTACTTTAATTTTCAAACTAAGTATTTGTTTTGTAGTTTGAACTAAAAAATGGGACAGAAAATTTATGCAAATACGCGTATAAGATACAGGGTGCCACAACGGTTATGTCGGCCTGTTAACATTGAAAAAATAAATATTTTTTATGTGAATATGCCAGTTTGACATAAGCTCATCAATAGTCTGTAGAGCTTATACATTACTTTACAAATAATAATAAATAATTTTAAAAGAACTCAGCGTTAGTAAAATCTGGAGATATGTGTAACCCGATCACGTCATCGCTTTTTGACATCAGTCTCATGCAGAGAATTTTTGTGGTAGAAATTATGGTTTGGGTATATATATTAGCTCACTTTTTATTACTCAATAGCGTTACATTGACGACGAATAAATGTCTGTTACTGAAATAGACTTCTTTGTTGGATCTAGCTAGCTCTAAAAATATCGTTTATATTTCAGCGCCTGGTTTTCGGCGTAAAAGTTATATTCAATAATATCTCGATATAAAAACTGCCGCACCCTGTGTTCACATACAAACACACTCTTAAGTTGATGCTTACGTTGAATAGGCTAGGTAGCGGTGCATGTGAGACAAGTAAAGCGTTTTAAGTCGTGAAAGAAGTAGGTGTTATGAAATAAAAAAAGCAATACTTCACAATAATCACAGCAAATAAATAAAATAAAATAAGTTCTATGAAACAAAATGATATTTCAAAATTTTGAAGAAATAATATAAAAACATATTTTAATTTTTGTTGGTAGTATGTGGTAAAAATATATAAGATTTATAGAAATTACAGAAAAAATATTGTAAAAAAGTCATAACAATGTATAGTTAATGCAACAAGACAAAGTGTTGCGAAAGCTTCACATCGGACTTAGTTGTTGTTCATACTATGATATGGCTACATATCCCGAAGGGGAAATAGTTCTGTTAATAAAGCACTCATCTCATATTCATAGGTATAGATACTCGACTTTTTTTTTAGAACGAGAAAGACATAGAGGGTAGTAGAAAAAGTTTTTTAGTATTTCTAATCAAATTTCAACTTATTTTTTTATATCTATAATGTACTTTAATGAACCAAATATGTACCATTTTGGTCGACCACTTTTTGCCATTTTTCCGCTAAAAACATTATTCCAACAGTGTAATACTTTTCCGGTTTTTCGGAGAAGAACTGCGACAAGTAACTTTCACAGGCTTTACTTGAAGCCAACTTTACTCCATTAAGGAAGTGCTGCATCGACCGAAACAAATGATAATCCGATGATGCAAGGTCAGGGCTATATGGTGGATGCGTAAAAGCTACCCAGCCAAGCTCTCCCAGCTTTTTCCGAGTCCGAGTCAAAGATGTGTGTGGTCTTGCGTTGTCCTGATGGAAGACGAAGTCCTTTTCGTTGATTAGTTCTGGCTGTTTTTTCGATTGTTTGCTTCAAACTCATCAGTTGTTGACAGCAAAGTGTAGAATTAAACGTTCGACCAGGCTGGAGCAGATCATAGTGGATGATTCCTTTCCAATTCCACTAAACACTCAGCATAACCTTTCGAGGCGTCAATCCTGGCTTTGCGACCATTTGTTGGACTTCACCACGTTTGGACCATGACCTTTTTCACGCAGTATTGTCGTTTTTGCCCCAATTCGCTTCAAAAATGGTGCGATTTCATTTCGTTCGAGTAAAGAATCGCAGATGTTAATTCGGTCTATAAAATTTTTCCTCGACAATTCATGTGGTAACCAAACATCGAGCTTCTTTTTGAGCCAGCCTTTTTTAAATGTTTAAAAACCGTTTGATGCTGGATGTTAAGTTCCTTAGCGATGTCATGGCTGCTTATGTGATGGTCATGGGCAATCTTTTCCATAATTCCAACGATTTGTTCAACTATAAGTCCACCAGAGCAATGTAGATACATCTTTCACATCGAAATTTTCAGAACAGAAGCAAGCGAACCATTGTTGTGCTACACAAACTGATAAAGCGTCGTCTCCGTAAACTACACAAATTTCATTGATGGCTTGCGTGGAATTCTTTCCTTTTTCTACAAAAATTTCAAAATATAGCAAATTTCTTCACTATTTTCATTCATTTTTGAACAGCTGTAACTTTTTTTTTCCCAAATATAAACTTTTTTGGTTAAATTAAGCTTAAAATCCCACCTCTCCAACACTACATTATATGACACAATATGATTGGTAGCACTAGAGACATACGACTGCAACGACATCTATTGACAAAATACGAAAAGACTTTTTCGACTACCCAAGATTTAACGCTAATTATTGGTTTTCTGTACTGGGTTTAATGCCAACAGGAACATCAGACATCAGCTGTAAGAAATTAAATTGCAGTCACACATTGTATGGACTCTCTACCGGTATCATAATTTCTAACAGAATAAAGTGGTTCTATCCCAGCTTTAACAGTTTATTTCGGTTTTCATATCTTAGGCACTTGAGTCTTGAGTTACATAAACAATATATTTTTTTAAGTAGTTGGAACCGAGATATGAATTGTTTTTTCTAGTAGGAAAAATACCTTCTCGTTACAATTAAAAGCTGATACTTGAAGAACCTTTCTTGAGGTGTCTAGCAACCAATTTTTCAGAGTACGAAGCGAAAAAAAATCGTATTTTTTATCTACTCGTATATATATGTACATGAGGTACAATGTATATAATTCTGTATATGATTTCAAAGAACAACAAATAACCACTCAAAGCGGAAACATTCGTTCATTTACTCTTATGTGCTTTTTCATGTTCTTGTGCCCGCATTGAAAACCATAATCCAAACTGACCTTGCGCAACAATTACACTTGATCCAATGACACACATACATACAACCAATACAGCTACATATACATATTGGCGGCCAATTGGTCACAGTAATAATATTATCTCTCTTTAATGACTTTTTGTCCGCCGCAATTTGCTCTACGCACGCACAAATTAATCCAAGCCCAACCAAAGCAAAGTTGTGCACGGTTCTAACACGCATATATTTATTAATAAATATTTTGCTTTAATTCTTCGACTTTAGTAGCGCATATTAAGCAAAGAGCAGCAAACAGCGCAGCCTCCAAAGAACATAAATCTCGACATTAGTTGTTGTTTTATTGTTGGAGTATTTGGCTTGCTACGTGCGTGTCAATCTCTCATGCATATGACTGAATTATTCAGGGTCACCACGTAGCCACAGCATCAACACAAGCAAATGTAGCAAAGAACTGCGTTGGCAGCTGATCGCTAGCAGTTAGAATGCATTTATTTCGCAAGAAATACAGAATAAATTGAAATTTACTTTAGACAATATTTAGAAAAAAGTGAAATGGAATTTTGTATGGCTTTTATTAGTAATGTGCTTAACGGTAATTTTTTATGTAAGCCAAAATCATGTTTGGAGAAGACACAATTATTGAAATCCATTAGTATAACGGTTTTAAACCCGTTTCTATTAAATGTAATTATGCATAAATTTGGGCAATTGACTCACAATTGTCTTGTAAACTGGAATTTGTTTATATTTCATTGATTTTTCTTCGTTATATAATGAAGTAGACACCATAAATTTCGCTAAAATGAGTATTAAACCCACACAGCGATACTTTGTAAGAAAGGTACATTTTTTTTTTCAATTTTAACTTCAGCGTAATTAATTTTAAAATCAAAAACAAGATATTTTTGCGCATTTAAACCTTGTATTTTTTCATGTTAGAGATGAGCGTGATACTCAATGCTTGATCGTGATCCTATTCATACTAAAATTTAAAGAAGTTATTGTAATTTTATCGGCATTATATAGAAACCGCAGCCTCTTCACAAATATTTGTGGACTTTCTCGAATCCACCTAACATGTGTTGTAATTTCAATACTAATTTTGAAGGGTCTATGTGTATGTTAGTTTCGGGTATGTTTTTTGTTTCTGTATAAATAACACTGTTGAAGTCTGATGTCTTTAAAATGATGTCAACGGAAATATTTTTACTCGCAAATTTTGTATAATTTGTGTGCCAGCAGAATGGAGCTGACAGATCGAGAAGACTGTAGGAAATATCTAGAGCAAAGCACCAATGGAGCATCTTTTGTGCAATGTCCCACATTAACAAGACTACGCTGTAAGCATCTCGGGTTCCCACGGTATGATACACTGCAGAAGGTATTGATAGTGAGGCCGCAGATCTGTTAAAACTCGCGCCAAGCGCAGGCATCCTAAAGGATGACTACTCCTCATGCACCTAGTAACTGAACTCCATCTGATATCGCAAAGGACTAAAACAGGTATATGCGTGGCATATTGGGCCTACCACATTAGCCTAAACTAACCTTTATAATTTACATATTAATAATAACGGGTGGGCCATCTAAAGTTTTAAATTTGAATTATCTATATTTCGACATTGGAAACGTTAAATATCATTCGGAAAGTGACAGATATTCAGTAAAAAGTCTAAAATTTACGAAATGGGTCGCTATTCACTAGAAGAAAACTGGGAAATATTGGAAAAAACCGAAGATGGTCAATTTTACCGAAAAATCATTCTTTCTGACGAGGCTCATTTTCACCTCGACGGTTGCGTTAACAAACAGAATTGTCGCATTTGGGGCACAGGACGGCGCTACGTGCCATACAGCCAGTCTTTTACGCCCCATCTTCGAAAATCGCATAATCAGCAGAAGAGGTGATGTGAATTGGCCTCCCAGAAGCTGCGAATTAACTCCGTTGGACTATTTTCTGTGGGGAGCTGTTAAAGATATATGTTACGCAAACCATCCAGAAATAATTCAATATCTAAAGTACGAGATTCAAGCTGCTGTAGCTGCCATAAGGCCTGAAACCATCGAGAAAGTACTCCAAAATTGGGTGGATCGGATTAGCTACTGTAAACTCAGCCGTGGTGGTCGTTTGTCCGAAATTGTTTTCCACACATTTCATAAACCTTGTAAATAAATGTTAGACCTTTAAAAAATATCAAGCCGCTTTTTATATTGACTTTTTAAATTTAAAATTTTATATGGCCCACCCTTTAGTACTGAAAACTATGACAGTTTGGCCGGTCGGAAGGAATTCGGAGTGCACCACACCTCGATAGTCGAAGAAATGGTTTTCACTGATTCTTCCGATATTTCAACGATGCCCATAAGATCTCTGACTGTTAATCGTCGGTTTTCAAGCATCAATTGCTTTATTTTCTTGACGCGTCGTCAACGCGTTCTCGACCCTCTTTGAATAATTTATATGAAATAATATTTCTACTAATAGATTTTCTCGCGATATTTAAATTAAAAAGTCTTACTATTTTTTGCCCACAGCAGTAAATATCAATTCAAATCAGATATTGCAGAAGGAAAATTAAAATAGAGCAGAGTATATTTTTTAATAAGAGTATAGCAAAGAAAATTTTATAATTTTGATTTTTATTTTTTCAATATTCAGTAAAAGCATTAATAAAAGCAGGCAATAGCTTTTAACCTAAAAAATTTTGTCGCACATTTATACATCAAAAATCAATCTTATTGCTGCTTAATTTAAAAGTTATAAAATTATCCGCAAAAGCTGAAGTTAGTGATGCAATCGTTGCAACTTAGCTTTTGATGAAATAAACAATTGTGACGTAATGAAGAGTTGCTGACGGAGAATGAGGAGGTGTTGCGCTGACGAAGTGGCGATGAAGCGGCATTAAAAAGCCATTAGTAAATATGATGCTTCGAACAGCACTTGAAATCTCTCATACTAGCACAAGGCATACAAACAAATGCTTGTACATATATAATGAATTTACAATATATAATGAGTATTGATGCATATAAATTGCAATGATTGAGACTCATAAAATAACATTTTTTTTTGTCTGAATTTGTTAATTATTATGGAAATTTTAGAATTAAAAAAAAAAAATTTATTAAAGAAACTTAGTCACAATTCTTAAGGAAAGCCAAGCGTAGCGAAACATAGGAGAGAAAGCGCGTTCGCAAGTTCATTTTAGACCAACAGCTGCCTCGGACAGGCTGACCGTGCAACGAAAAGAAATGTTCGCTACTTAAATACTTATCGAATTAGAGCGTAGAGAATTGCACTAAAATGCAGAAACTTCAACGACAGCATCAATGTCAGCAACAGTCGCTGTTGCAGCTGCAGCAGGAAGAGCCAGTGGCAACATTTGTTTTTTTTTTAAGCTTACTAAATGAGCGTTTGAACGCCTCAAAGTATGTCAAGCATTTGACGGGCTTTTTGGCAAACGCAGCCGCTACTTGAACCATTCGCTGACAAGCGTTCAGCGCTAAACGCCTGCCACAGTTACATTAAACTCAGCAATGTATAAGTACATAAGCAGGTATATATATACTCAAGCATATAAAATGCAACACAAGCCGGCGGATACTGCGCACAGCTTTAGTTGGACTTCAAATCAGTTGTTTTTTTTTTAAGTTAGTAGGTGAATGTGCGCATGTGTTGCTCATTTAGACAAGCGGCGGTCAGTCAGCCACTCAGCCAGCCAGCCAGCACCACCCTGCTGTGCCATTGGCAATAAATGCATTTACTCATTTGAACTTTTGGCGCTAAGTGAGCTGAAGTGCCCAGCAGGCGCCGTCAGTCGTCAGCCATCAACATCATTTGCAGTTACATCAAGTTGCAACAATCCAAAGTGGCAGTGGCAATATGTTTTCACCAGCGCGCTGCACACAAGCACAAATCCCGCAAACTTAACTGCAGAGCACTGCAAGCACACACACACACACTTTCGTGCTCGTCGTCAACTTCGCTTCTTTCTTTGAGAAGCGTCGTGGCGGAAAAAGTTTCTAGCTTTTTTTATTGCTACTTCATTGCAACAAAAATGCGCGGAGCTTGTAAGCAGTTAACAGTTTTGTTGCAAATTGATTGCAGCCATTGTAAATTGAATGTTGTAAACAAGCAGCACAAGCCAACTCAGCCAAGCAGTTTATAGTTTATGGCGGGGGGTTTGCGTGGGATATTAGCTAAGTGGCAACAAATTTGCAAACAATTTGTTGAGGGAGAACTCAAATTAAGCAGAGTTCAGAAATGGCAAGTTATGACCCACTTTTTTCGACTCCCTTGTATTGGTATAAATTCTTCCAATGCCAGCAGTGCAATTATTTCGATTTCTTTTGATTGAAACCGAAAAGTTAGTTGAAGTTAGTTGAATTTAGTGCAAGTTCAAGAGGCAACATTTTGGATTTTCTAATTAGGCCACCATTGAAGGAATAACTCTATTTGTTATTTGGGAACTTTTTAATAAACACTTATTCTGTGCATTCAATTTTCAAGGTTAGTGTTGAATTATGATTTCTACCGAAAAACGCATAGGAAGAAATAAATATACGCTTGCCTTTCTGAAGTAGATGTTTGAAGTTTATGATAAGTGAAATTAATGAAGAAAGAAGTTCCATTAAATATTGTGTGCGGAATCAAATTTCTGGTGCTAAAACGAACGTTGGAAAAGGCCTTCAATGATAATTGTTTGTTGCGAGAAAGTGTTTTTGATTGGTACAAATTATTCATAGAGTCGAGAACGCGTTGACGACGAACCACATCCAGGACGGCCATCAACATCAACTGATGATCAACACGTCAATAAAATAAAGGAATCGGTGCTTGGGAATGGACGATACAGAGATCTTACTGGCATCTTTTGAATATCGGAAGCATCAACGAAAACCATTTTGAAAGATCATTTGGGCTCAAGAAAAGTTAAAGCACGATTGATTGGTTCGTGTTAACATCTGTGAAGCAATACTTTCCGACGACCAGGATGTCATGATACATATTATTACTGGTGATGAGTTTTGGATTTATGCTTACGACGCTGAAACATACGCTCAATCGGCCGAATATCGTGTCAAAAAAAACAAAATTAGGGTTATGTTGACAGTTTTCCTTGATTATCGGAGTCTGGTACACCTCGAATTCCTTCTGATCGGATAAATTGTCAAAAAGAAATGCTATTTGAATGTTATGCGTCATTTGCGCGAAGCTATTCGTAAAAAGAAGCTGGAATTATGAGACTACAACTCTTGGTTTCTGCACCACGATAATGCACCGACGCATACTGCCTTGATTCTTCGTGAGTTTGTCGCCAAACTTTCAATCAATATCGTGTCGCAGCCAATGTATTCGTCTGACTTTGCTCTGTGTAACTTCTGGCTATTCAACAAACTCAAATTACGGGTCCCGGATAACCGTTGGGAGTCAATTGAAGACATTAAAATACGCATATTGAAGCCTATTCCGGAAAATGGCTTTAAAAACTGTTTCGAGGATTGGAAAAAAGTTGGACAAGTGTATTAAGGCCTAGTGGGATTACCATACTTTTAGAAAATGATATAGATTTTGGGGAATAAATTAAAAATTTAAAAATTATGAACAAAGACTTACTATTTTTTGCTCATAGTAGACTCAAAAAAAAGCACTGCAGTTGACTTCCATGATTACTTAATTTCGAATAAATATTATTAAAATCCTTAAACGCATGTTAACAATATTTCAACTTAGAGATTAAGTGGCAATTGAAGTTCAATAATTTTAGCTATTAAGACTGCTTTTATACGGTAGCCATACAGTTAATTAGATGATTATTTTTCTTAAAATATATAATATCCGGAGAAAAGCTGTTCGAAGTTCATTCAACTTGAGTCCAGAGTTCATCTATGGTTTTAGCTGTTTCTCCTTGAGCAATTAGTCTTTTTTTTACAATCACCCATAAATTTCGGATGGGACTCATATCGGGTGACTAAGCTGGCTATTCCATCACCAGAATCCCGATATTTTTCTACCAAGATTTTATTACGCGGCTAATATGTTTAGGATTATTGTCTTGAATGTTAAACAAAACATCCTGGAAAGCCAATATAGTCCGTAGCCCTTATTATTCCGTTAATTCAACGCAGTTCTCCCACCATTCCGCCACAGACCCAATCTCACACCATAAGTGTACCACCTACGAATTTAAGTAAGGACAGCATATTCTTATCCGTGGGACCACATCGCTTGTCATACCATACCAAATGCTTCCATCTGAATAAATACGATTAGTTTTCGTTTCGTGAGACAAAAGGACTGGTTCGAACTGCTCGTTTGTCCAGTTTTTGTGTTCTTTTACAAATTTCAATCTAGCAGCTTTTTTTTCGTTAACTTTAGCATATTGGAACTTTTCATCGAAATTCTCTAGTGTCTGAATGTACATATATTACGTGAACGCTTTTTGAATTCACTGTTAGTGTATAGACTGCTTATTTGTCGATCGGAATCAAGTGCTTGTAGAAATAACTTTTTCTTTTGACAAAATATCTTCAAGAAATTTAGCATGATTTATTGCATAGGACTATATTAATCTCCGAATAAATTGTTCAGATTAGACCACTAAAGCCTATGGCTGACATATAAACTAAAAGATTGGAATCATGTTCTTGTGTGTACAAATTTTTCATTTGACAAGAATTTCACGAAATTAGGTACGAAGACCTCAATAATATTTAAAAATCTATCAAAAACAACTCAACTCCAACAATTTAGTTAGACAAGTTTCAATTTGTCATCTTCCAATCGCATCGGTGTCCTCGCGATATGCTTAGAAATCTTTCAGGATGTCAGATATAGAGTTCCAAACATTATTGTGAAGATTCCAAAATGCTTTATCGATACATGAGACGCCTGTTTTATTTTTGTCTTCTAAACGAATTGTGTTTTTCCATGCCAAAAAACTATTAAAAAAAAAATTATATTTTATTCAAATAGATCAGAAATTAACCAAGCAATTTAAGCGGCCTAGGTTAGTTTAACGTAATATTACTTAAATACGACTAATAACTGTTGATTATAATTAAATTTATTTCTCCCATTAAATCACTATGTTCATATAACAAAATTATAGCAATATGTAAATTATTTAATTTAATAAGTTAGGCTTAAAATATAAAACCAATAAATACGAGCATAAGTAATAAACCTCTAATTTACAGAGTTGATTGTGCGGACTTTAGTTGGTTTATGTGCAAGTACTTAAATATCAAGGTTTCAATTAATAGCAAAGATTATCGCATTCGACATGCATTTGAACATGTTTTACACCTCCGAAGATAGTGTAGCGGAGCGTGAATCAAAAAGAAGGTGAGAGAAACAGTGAACGTTGCCAAAGGCAGCCCGGCAAAAGGTAAATTATGTAAATAGGTGGAGATGTGCTAATTTGACTAAGTAATCATTAGTAATGATAGCAGAAACTGAAAATTTATGGGCAATGAAACAAAAACAACAATGTGGATGAAAGTAAACAAACGTTGAGACGCAGCGGAAATGTTCAGATGCAGGTATATACAAATGTATTTAATGGGTTTGCTGGGTGATTACTAAATAGTAGCTTAAGAGTGAAGACAGCAGAGGTGGTGCAGCGTGACGTATGCGTGTCGTCGCGTTTACAATCAGCTGTGAAAAGGACAGTGTTGCCAAGTAAATATTATTTACTATTTTTTATATTTTTTGGAGTTATCACGACATATTTTGTACTAAAATTAGAATTGGCTAAAGAAGCTTATCAAGTTTTAGATTTTCCATAAAATAAACCTGATTTACTAAGTAATAATATTTAAAAATATAATATTTATATTTTGACTAGTCCAGATCCACATAATTTGGGACAAATAGACTATGAACTACTAATAGGACTTATGAACTTACAAAGAATTTCTAAAAAGCGGGGTCCAATTAAAGATCTATATTAAAAATTGTGGGCAAAGATATTGTTTGAAAAATTTAGTAAGGAAAGTTAGGCTTAGTGCGATTTACTGCAGACAGGGTTATAATGTTTTTTAGAATATTAAATATTTTTCTTATGACACGAAAAAAAAAAATCTAAAAAAAATTTCAAAAGCAAGCTTAGGGGAAAAATTAAGTCGGCTCAGAAAATTAAAAAAACATTAAATTCATAATATAACGTACTTTTATATAAAGTCTTTAAAACATTTTATGGAAAGAATAAAAAAAAAATTACATTTTTCAAAAAAAAAAAAAAAAATATATTTAATAGAAATTTAATTTGTTCTAAAAAAATATTTTAGCAAGACATTTTTCTATACTTTTATTAAATTAAATCGGCTCAGAAAATTTAAATTATTTAATCCCTAATTAAATGGTCTCTTGTATAAAGCCTTTAAGACATCTTGTCATAGGAATAAATTTTTTTTTTTTTCAAAAAAAATATATATTTTAATAAAACATTTTTCTATATTTTTATTAAATTATATCGGCTCAGAAAATTTAAATTATTTAATCCCTAATTTAATGGTCTCTTGTATAAAGCCTTTAAGACATCTTGTCATAGGAATAAAAAAAAAATTTTTTTTTTTTTTAAAATATATTTTAATAAAACATTTTTCTATATTTTTATTAAATTATATCGGCTCAGAAATTTTTAATTATTTAAACCCTAATTTAATGGTCTCTTGTATAAAGTCTTTAAGAGATCCTGTCATAGTAATAAAAAAATTTTTTTTTCAATTTTTCATTTAAAAAAAAATGTATTTTAATACAAATTTTTTGCTATATTTTAACAATTTAATAAAAATGTATTTATTTAATGCATCAACTATTGAGTGGGAAAATAATTAATAAATTAATAAAAAATATTATTTCTAAAAAATTATAAAATTTTCAAGTATTTTTAAGATTTTTTTTGAAAGCTTATGAAAATTATAATTTTTTAATTTCTTTTATAAATGTATTTAAAAAATTTACAATTAAAATTATTTAATTTTTATTTTTAATACGGCAACGCCACTGCGATACACACATCTCACACTTCATTTCTGAGCTCAGCATAATTTCGTGCCCAAGGCGAAACCACAACTCACACACAACAACAATAACAACAACAATGACCAACTTCAAAGTCACGACGACGATCGCAGCGACAACGCAAAAGTCAGCAACATTTTGCTGTTGTCTCAGCATTGTTCATAACGCAAACGTACGTTGACTCGAGCGAGTCGTTGGTTGGGCGATCGGTGGATGGCGCGCGCAAATCAATCGCTTTAAAAACGAAATTCGCTGTGAATATTGTGGCGTAGTGTATAAGTACGAAACAAATAATAAAAGATAAAATTAATTTTAACAAAAAAGTGTTAAACACCAGCAAAGCAAAGCGCCATTTCGCGCACAGCTGACTTGTATGCGCCGGTGCGAGCGAGTTTGAAACGAAAAGTAAATAACAAAAGCAAATTAGTGTCGAATCAGGTTGAGTGCGTGTGCGCATGCGTACCTATGTATTGTACTGGACGTGGTCAAGTGCGTGAAGTGCAGCGTCCAAACGACAGACAGTCGGCCGTATGATCGATTTGGCAGCCAATTGGTTAAATAGATATACAAAGCGATATTGATACGATTTTTACGCGTGCATAGAGTCAATGCTACACGGAACGAACGGGTTAGTTGGTGTGATGATTACGTAGCGTTTGCATTTCTATATTTGTTTATAAGTCATTTGATATGTAGTACGTCTGTAGGTATATTTCTATATGTGTACTTTTCGAGCAATATTGCTTTGAATGAGGTGTTGTTGTTACAATGCTTTGACATGTGGTACTAAACGCAACAAAAATAATAAGTGTCATACTGCTTATATAATAAAAAAATATTATAAATATGATGCTCAGTAACGGTTAAAAATATATATAAAAATTATATAAAAAGACGAATTTAAAAAATATGCGTTCATATGTGCAGCTGCATGTAATAATTAAATTAAATGCTTTCCAAATCAGTGAAAAGTATTTTTCGTCAATTTCGTTAACATTTTTACAGAAACTAAACAACATAAAATTGTGGGAAAATTTCATTATACAAATACGCTTGGTACATAAAAATTTTATAAAGTATTAAATGTATATTAAATTGTTAAAAAAATAGTATATATTAATTAACAATTAAAAAAAAGAAATAGCTAAAAAATAAATTCGCAAAATTCGATTAAAAAATAAAATAAAATAAAAAATATAAAAAAAAGTCCAAAAAAAAATTAGATAACAGAAATTCGAAAAAATCGCAAAAAAAAAATTTATTTTAGTAAAAAATTAAAAAATTTAAAAAAATTCAAAAAAAAAAAAAAATAAATAAAATTTAAAAAATTCCAAAAAACATAAAATAAAAAAATTCAATAACAATAATAAAAAAATTGTCAAACTAATATTTTTTTTAAACAAAATTAATCACAAAATTAAAAAATAATTATACACAAAGATGTAAATTAATATTAGTTGAACACTAAAGCTATAGAGCAGCCACTATTCAACAACAAAAAAAAAAAACAAAAAATACACTACTATTGATAAGCACAATGAAGCAGCCGGGAAGACCTAAAAAACCAGTTTGAAAGAGCAAAGTGATTTACCAATTAAATATAAATGCTGATTGTTGGTTATTTTTGAAGCAGTAGTCATTGCATATATTCCAAAAAAAAAAAAAATTATAATAATAAAAAATAAAAAAAGATCATGTCTCAGTCTTTTTTTGAAGACCAAAACGTGATTTTTTTTACTAATTTTTTTTAAATCATTTTCCATTTTATTTTTGTTATAAAAGTGGAATATACCAATTTTCATAATTAAACCCTCAGCTATACAGAAGCAAAAATTTTCTTATTTGTTATTTTTGGTGGATTTATTACAGAAAATAAATATTTTCAGCATTAACTTTCAATAAAAAAAATTATACACACATTGAGTGCCTCTGTAAAAGAAGTGAATTGAGTTTCCGGAGTAGAGCTTACACAAAAAAATTGTTTCATTTGCAGCTCAAACTTCCGCTTCGCCGTTTAAAATGTAGACATATGGATATATTGTGTTTTGTTTCTAATTACTTGCCAGTATAAATACAACAACAACATCATGTGTATGTAACATAAATCAGAAGGTGTTAATTGGTGTGCAATTAGTGTGGCAAGCTCACATTTAAGTAGTTCTGGAGGCAATAAAAACGTGTTTTTATATGTGCCGTTCCTTCAAACGGTAAATAAATTACAGACTATTGTACAAGCGTGTATTAATAATAATTAATATTAAAAAAATACTAATAATGGAGAATATAGAAAGAAAGTTCGCAAAGCAATTTGACACTGGACACAAATTATTTTATAGAGAAACGAAGGTTGGAGATTTTTGGAAATTAACTCTAAATCGACTCACTTCACAAGAAATAATATGAAAGATCAGTAAGCATATATAAATACGACAAAGTGGTGTTTAAGTTTTTAAATTGAAATATTTTCGCTAATCACATCGTCGTTTTGAGTTTAAACAGGAATCTACGGAGTGGATATTTTCTGATTAGCATTTCAGGCCAATAGTCTAATAAAGGACTTAGCATAATTAAAAATGTTACTGGCACCCGCATTGGATTAGCTTAGCAATACAAGCTATCTTTAGTTCGGGAAGCATTAAAGCGTAGCCAATCGAACAAACTATGGCACACATTCAAAAAGCTGCTACTCTACATTCTGACAAAAATTGTAAATAAAAAGAAAAATATTTAATTATTCATCAATATTTATTTTGTCGCCTTCAAAATGGTCTCCACCAGATCTAGAACACTTATGCCAACGATTTTTCCTTGATTTCTAAGAGCCTTTGAGTGTTTTCCCCTCCATTCTGATGATTGTTTGCATTACGAAGTCATGAACTCATATCTCATAGGCAGTTATAAAGCATGTCCAAAGAAACCTGTTTACAGTACTCTTTTTGAAAAAAATCCAGCTTTATCGAGTGGAGTCGCATTTCATATTCAAAACATCTACCAAAATCATGCGAACGGACTCCCGAGAGATGTCAAGCTCTCTTGCCATCTCTCTAATACCTGCCTGAAGATTTCCAAGCACCAGGGGAATTTAATTACAAATTCCGGGTGATTTTTTGTCACAAAATAAATTCAGTTTTACGATTTTAAATTTTTTCCGTGTAAAACTATGTTAAAATTCTTTGCTTTTGTTAAAAAATATTGGCTTTCCTTTTCCCGTCAGGTATTGCATACATTATAGAAAAGTAAATGAATGCGACTAAAATACTTTAGGCCAATTCTTTACATTCTATTCTATTTAAATAACTATCTATCTAAAATAATAAACAAAGAATAAAATCCAGTTTTAAAGCTTGAGAGAGCTTAGTTTCAGGAAAATTTGTGGTTTGAAAAATAAATGTATGCAAAAAGAGACAAAAGATCAGAACTACAAGAAGTAGATTTTACGACCTCTTGTATAGAATTCAAATACTCTTCAATATTTGTAAAAAGCTTTAATTTGACAAAGCTTAATTTTAACAAAACGAAGCGACTAAACTAATAACAAATATATACTTAAAATATATGTATGTATGTATAAGTATTTCAGTAACGAAATCGATAAGCGTTCAATGGTATAAATAAAAACCGGCAAAGTCAAGGTGAATACAAGCAGGTTTTAGTTATTTTCTAACGATCAAGCTACTACTTCGCTTCTTTATGAGACTCGTGCAGCAGACAACATTTTTGGCGATGAGTTAAAGGTCTTCCTTCGTGCGGTGTCTTTCTTTTCAAAATACGTTGACGAAATCACGTGGCTATTTACACCAAATATGAGTATACATATTTATATTTGGTTGAAGGTAACTGTGCTTATACATATGTAAGCCCTTGAGCTATCTTTTGTACTATGGTGTGTGTATATTTGGAATGAATGAATTAATTAAGAATTGGAAAAGGTTAAAGACGTTTAGCATATGCGCATAAATTAGCTGGCAGCATTATTTTAAATATGTATATGGTAGAATTCACCAAATATTGAATATGCAATGAATAGCCAACTATTTATGTAACCAGAGAAATTTCAATGCGAATACATATGTCCATAAAGAATGTAGAAAGAGTACTTGAATTTCAGAAAAATATAAACAAACACAAATGCTGAATATTTAGGAAGTTAGCGGTGTGTTGCAGTCGTGAAGTGCAAGAGAATCAAAACTTTGGACTTTTACCGCAATTATCAAGCGTGGAACTTGACTCTCTCAATATCAGAAGAACCAGTTACAGTTTTCAGAATTCGTATTTTGTCTACTTTGAAGCTGGCAGCAAAGATTTTAAACTATAAGCGACGTAAATTATATTTCAATTCTGTATTGTAAGTGACTTCGATGCGCCAAGCATTAAAAAGTAGCGTATCGAACGAACTACCAACTGCTATGCTAACAGACTGATAGCGTTAGCGTTGCAAATTATTGCCGACATATTCTCTGGTACAAGAAAAATTGGATTGGTGTCTTTCTTTCCGCGCCAAATATTTTGTAAACTCCTGCTTTCCAGCACTGTCTTTTATATAAATTTATATTTTTTTCTGTCTCAAGCTTTTAAAAGAAATTTGTATTTTAATTTTTATCAGTAATTTTTCTTTTGAGATCTTCGGAATATTAAAGAAAGAATACCTATAGACATGCTATCTTGTATAGAATTAAAAATGCTAATTTTGTTGTTGCTTATATGAACAAGTTTTAAGCTAAAGGTAGCCAGGAGAGAATTGACAAATCGGTAAGGTTTATGCCATCTGATCAAAATTGACCCGGACTGAAACTACATTTTCATGTATTTTACAAATTTTTAATATCGCCTTTCCATATAGAAGCCAATGAAAGCATATCAACGTTTTTTTTATAAGCCTTGACTGGCACGCCCTTCAATTCCTTCAGCGAATTTTGGTTTTTTCAGCTTCGGCTCATATTTGGAATGCCATAATGCTAGATTGTTGAACAGTTTCCACGTAATATTCTTAAACCCACGTTTCGTTACCGATAATGCACCACTTTTGCGATTTCTACTCAACATCGTTTTTAGGAAAACTTCAGGTCTTTTGGTACGAGTTTAAGCTTCTTACTCGTAGGCTTCATACCCAAAACATTAATGAAAATGTACTGAACCAATAAGATAAAATTATGAGATGTTGAGATCCTCTACTGTCTATCTGATGCCAACATGATGAGGATTCAATAACTGTTTCTTTAACTTTTTCAATTTTATTGCTATTAACCGAGTTGGATGGATACTTTGTGCCACTCAAATACCATACTTTTATTCATGTTAAAGTAGACTCTCTAAAACACCTCTGCAACATTTTCGCATCCATAATTGAAAACACATAATTTCAAGCAAACTTGTTCAATTTTCTTTTTATGATAAACTTTTTGCGTCGTAAACAAACAGCTGCCTAACATACACCAACTGACATTGAAGTTTGAACTTCTCAAGAACATAAAAAAGGTGGTACCAAACTATGAAAAAATATTTATAAAATGTAAGCAAACTATTCGGTTAGCCCGAAACAGTTTAAATAGAAAAGTCCGAATAAAATTTTATGATATATGTATGTATAACCAAAACTATGAGACTTTAGCTAAAGTAACACTAAAATATTACAAATCGTCACCTAAAATGCAAAATAACATATCATCAAAAAACTCGAAATTGAGTTCATTATGGTTTATGATTCACTACATCATATTACACATAGGTTGCAAAAATTTTCAGCTTTCGCTGTCAGATGTAACCGATATATAACCAATATATAACCATTTTATAACCAAAACTCAAGTTATGTTTCTATGAGTGGTTTCTATTACAACATTTTTCCTTCGGCGGAAAATTTATGAAAAGTGATTTTGCGATATTTTGAATTTTAGATGACAAAATATTCCTACTTGAACACTATTTTCCGAACATTTTCAATCAGAGAACCTTCACTTTACAAATATTTCCCATACAAATATTTATTCACACACACTCATAAGTGATAAATTAATATAGTAAACGCTATATGTAACGTTAAATAGTATGAATTTTAGCAAATCATTAATTTTGTTGCAACATGACTTTAAGAAAAATCGACAATCAACACTTTAATCACATGATCACATGTGCCTGCGACTTCGAGTGCAAGTGTGAGCAAAAAATGGTGTATGTTAGGCAATGAAACGGCGTGAAAATGCAAAGGGCCCATTCGACAGTAATGATTAAGCAAAAATTTAACGGTTTTCTAATATGTTCTGCAGTTTTTGCGGCGTTCGGGCGCCAAATTACTCAATGCCGTTGCGGCACTTCAAGTCAAATCGATCAAATGATTTGGGTTGTGGACAAATGGCAACTGCTGGTGGCGCAAATTAATCGCTCAAGTGTAAAGCACAACTATAAAAATTACAAATGCAACAAAAATATACATGAAAAAACTAACTAAAAACACAATAAACTCTGGGAATAGTTTAACGACAGTCTAAGTATGTTGTATGTTTGTATGTGTACAAGGTTCGAGTTTAGTACCCTATAAATAAGATATATGCGATGAAATAGTTGTTATGATGTTTTAGGTTCAGATGCTGAGTGTGCATTAAGTCATAAACAAGTCACGCTTAGTAATATTTCATAATGGAATTGCTGTTATGAACAAGAAAAGGAACTAGCTTTAGTGGGTGTGAAATTGTTAATTGCTACATATTTGCTTGCGGATTATTAAGAGAACAATATGTTCTTTTCTAATTAGAAACTTGTAGTATATTTTAAAATTAATATGAATTAATAATTTGAAAGAGTTAATAATGTGCGACATTGTAAACCGATTGATTTACTAACATTCAGGTCGAACAACTTGTACTATAACTTACTAAAAGGCATTTTCTATAAACAATTTTAAATTAATGTAACTACTAGAAAGTGATGTGAGAGAAGTGGAACCTAAAACATATTATGGTATTCAAAAATTATAAATGAAGTTAGTTCTTTCGAGTTTATATGATCTTCTCGTCTATATATTGGGTAGTCGAAAAAGTTTCTTCGTATTTCCAATGTAACTTCAACTTATATTTTTTATATTTATACTAATAAATAAATAAACAAATATGTACCAATTAAGTCAACCACTTTTTATTATTTTTCCGGCAGAGACATTATTCCATCAGTGTAAATCGAAATTTCCAGAACGGAAGCGAGCGAACCATTGTTGTGCTCCGCGAACTGATACACCATCGTCTCTGTAAACTTCGCAAATTTCATTGGTGGCTTTCCCTTTTTTATAAAAAAAATTTGAAAAATATTGCAAATTTCTTCATTATTTTCACTCATTTTTGAACAGTTGTAACTTTTTTCAACTTACCCGAATTTTTTTTTTTTTTTTGGTTAAATGAAGCTTAAAATCTCACCTTTCCAAACCCTAAATAATATGACAATGTGATTGGTAGCACTAAGAAATATATGACTGCAACGACATCTATTGACAAAATACGAAAATACTTTTTCGACTGCCCAATATTTGTACATTTGAGCACAAACAAGACCCTACTTTCAGGTTAATCCGTTAAGGTAAGTCATTTTCATAATGTACTATATATTTATCAAGGACTGTCATTTTGACATTTTGAGTTTCTCATGGAAACACGTCTACGGAATCGTTGAAAATGTTGCAGTTGTATTCGATGGAGTCTACTTTATCCTGAACACAAGTATTTGAGTGGCCGAAAGTTTTCTAAAAGGGTTATGAAGTAATCGAAAACTCGCCTAATGCGTGTCCAAAGCTGTTAATAACGACAACATCGAAAGAGACGTGTTGGCATCAGAGCAACCGCAGAGGATCTCAACGTCTTTTGTGGATCAACGCAACACATTTTCGCTATTGTTTTTGGTATGAAGAGTGTAATCTGGATTCATGCCAGAAGAACTAAATCTTTCGCAAGAACGACGTTTAGTAGAGGTCTCAAAAGCGCTGCTTCAGGACGTAGCTGAAGTCCATATTCTTTACTGGCGTAGACACCGCTTACGCGATTATAGCCGAATCAAGAAGACTCGAAGACTGAAGTCCATACATTCGTCAAAAACATCAATACTGTAGACAAAAAATTGGTTTATGAATATGACGTCGAAACTGTCGAATAATCTAGCTATTATTGATCCAATGAATGAAATAACAGAAACCGAAAACCCAAAATTCGCTGAATATATTAAAGGTTATCAAAGTCGAGGCTTACAAGCGGTGTATAGAAATTTGGATTAAGCGAGAGAAATCTTGAATGGATCCGGAGCCTATTTTAAAGACGATAACAAAATATTGTATTAAAATACGTGGAAAATATAGTTGATATTAATTTTGAAAGTCCGTGGGGTCTCATATGACAAATGTTTGGAAACACACGAAGTTTTCAAACCGATCTTTTGTTCTTTTAAATTTCTAATAGAAAGTACAGTACATTAATTCCCTTTTTAAATTTTTTATATCGAGCTTGGCGTAAACATGTCTTTAATATATAACCACGAACCCAACTCCCACCTCTTCATTGGCACAGTTAGCCGCAGAAATGCAAATAAATAATGTCAATAGTGTAACGACAGTTGTAATACCTCAATTGTGCGACCGCTATGTGGGTCGTACGTTTTACAACAACACTTAAATCGACTGCAAAAAGCAAAAACAAAAAACAAAAACAGTGCAAATGGCCAAAACATCAATTATCAATTAGGTAATGGCCAAGAGGACAGGTGACGAAATGGTGTTATGGTCAAAATTTTGCATGAAAATCAAAGCAGAGAAGAAAGAAACAGCAAAGGGCGCCAAGTGAAGCCAACAACAATAACAAAGCTGCAAATGCAGGTTTACTTTCGGTGGGAAATTTCGAGATTGTGAGCAACTTTGCATGTAATTACTGCAATGAAATAAGAGAAGAGATAAATTTATATGCAATTAAATGGAAAAATGCGAAAAAGGGGAAATAAAAAGTAATAATTTATAGACGAAATTTATAGTTTACAAATGGAGTACAAATGCAGCTGAGAAAATTTTTGTTTGCCAGACTTGCTGCTGTGCTTTGTGTCATTAAATAATATTAAATAATCACTAAAGTCATATGAAATGATTAGTGAGGGCTTTTTTGCTATTTTTATTATTATTTTCAATTTATATAAATATATATAATTTTTTTTTATTTTTGGTTTGCGCGGCGTGCACCTTTAATGAGCGAGATGGCGCGCTGTAATTAGCGTTGGCGACTCTCAGACACTGGCTACATCTTCATTTAATTTCTACACGTTAACTAGCTGTACGTATTCAACGAAATTTATGTGAATAAATATTTGTACACACATACCAATAAACATAAGTGCGTATATAAGCATGAATTTCAGTCAACGGATTATACAATTGAATCGGATAATAAATGGCAAACAAAAAATTGGTTAATGGGTATGCCGGTAGGGCGTTAGCAGTAAATACCACTGTTGATATGTATGTAGGATAAAACAGTAAGAAAAAAATAAAAACAAATAATTACAATTGCGCATGCGTACCAGGGCGCGTACGGACAGCGCGCAATTTGAGTGATTCAAAAACAAAAAAGTACGCACAAATTCACAAATTTAAAGCTAAAAGCGTTTATTTGTGCATATGTATGTACAACAAAATGCAAAAAAAAAAAGATTGCCGGAAACTAAGTTGGCATACCAATAACATCTTCTTAGCAACACTGCCACCGCCGTTCGACTACTAATCAGGCCTCTGCATATGCATTTAATGTATTTCAAGCACAGACATACGTACACAGAAACACACAAATATAGCTGTGTAAAGGCAGGCGAAATGGGCGGAGAGGTGAGCGTGAAATTGCACGCGCCTGGCATTATAATTCGATTGGGAAAAAATAAAGAAATAATAAAAAATCATTTGCGACTATTTGCTAGGCAAAAACACGGAATGGCAAGCAGCAAACGGGAGTGCAAAATGTACGCAGATAAGTACTGAGAAACAAAAAAATAAATGAAATTAAAAACAAGAAAAAACGTTAACTTAGGCTGCACCGAAGCTAAAATACCCTTCACAGGTGCATTTCTTCTAGTAACTATGTGTTCAGTTTGTATGGCAGCTATATGCTATAGTAAGCCGATCTGAACAATTATTTCGGAGTAACCGTTGTCAAATTTCGTGAAGATACCTCGTCAAATGCGAAAGTTTTCCATACAATCCCTTGATTCTGATCGTTCGGATTGTATGGCAGCTATATGCTATAGTAAGCCGATCTGAACAAATTCTTCGGAGATTACATTGTGGCCTTAGAAAATAATCTGTACCAAGTTTCGTGAATATATCTGGTTAAATGTGAATGTTTTCCATACAAGCATTTGGTTCCGATCGTTCAGTTTGTATGGCAGCTATATGTTATAGTGATCCGATATCAGCAGTTCCGACAAATGAGCAGCTTCTTGAAGAGAAAATGATGTTTGCAAAATTTCACAACGATATCTTAAAAACTGAGGGACTAGTTCGTATATATGCAGACGGACAGACAGATGGACATGGCTAAATCGACTCAGCTCAACATACTGATCATTTATATATGTATATACTTTATAGGGTCTCCGACGGTTCCTTCTGGGTGAGAAACTTAACATGCCCTGTTCAGGGTATAATAAAAAAATATTAGAAAAAAAAAGAAAAACATTAACTTCGGATCTAACGAATACATATACCCTTCACAGGTGTATTTTTTATAGCATAAAATATTTTTATTATGATTGTGATTGCCTGTATATACAGACAGATAAACATTTATAAGTATACATATATTTTATAGGGTGTTCAACTTTTTTTTTAGGTGTTAGAAATATTGTGGAAATCTTAATACACCCTGTTTACGGTATAAATATTACAAATGAAAAAATTAACGTAAAGAAAATATAAAAAAATTTAAAAAAATTCAAAAAAAAAAAAATAAAAATTAAAAAAATAAATAAATAAAATAAAATATTTTTCTTGCGTCACAACCATCGCTGCCGCCGTCACCCGGTGACGAAGAATAATGATGGTTTTGGGCCACTGAAATGTGATGACGTTTTTCTTAATGCCCGCAAATTTACATTCCCCTTTGCATTTTCTTTTCATTCACACATTGCTGCTACAATTGGTGCTATTGTTTTTGCCCCACGCTGCTGCCAGTACCGTATAGTCAAGGCGAAAAAATCATTTTGCAGACACATTTACCATATAAACGTATGTATGTATGTACATATGCAGAAATGCGAGAAAAAGTTGGAAGGCGTTGCATAATTCATACGTGCAAGCGCCAGCATCAACGCTGCTCTTCGCCGTCATGGGGACGGACATTAGCAACGGCGTCTGTGTCAAGCCACCAGCGGTGCCATCCATGGCATACCGCATTGGCAAACAATAAAACCTTTTTGTATAACAATAATAGAGCTTTTGCATGTAGTTTGCGGTACTTGCTGTTGTGATTGTTTATGTTGGTCGTGGTGGCTACTGCTGCTGCTTGAGATGGCGTTGAAATCGTTGGTACCAGTGTTTATTTATGAAAATATTGAAATGATGACGAAAAGGTGCAAGTAATAAATAAGGTGAACGGAGGTCTAGGCATTGGGGTGCTTAAAATTTATGTTTAAATTTTTTCAAACTTGCCCTCTCCTCTCTATTGCTCAATTTTAGCTACTATTTTTATTTAAGGTCTTATTAATTTTTGTTTTTTCAAAACTGAATTTGCTATAAATAACGCAATTTTCTAAAAACAGACATTTTAAATTCTTTATGTAGAGTCTTTGTATTTTACTAAATTTACTATATTTTACTAAGCGAAAGCATGATTACAATATTTTACCGTAATTTGGCGTCTGTGAAGTTAGAGTCCGTTTCTTGTTAACTTTTGGTAGTTAAAACCGAAAATGATAGTAAAAATGTCCTATCACGTTGAGTGTTACTTTTGCAAGAGGAGTGGTGTTTTGCAAGATATTTTCATAAAATTACAAAGCAAATAATCTTCAAACGGCTGCAACCACTCTATCAAGTAATATGTTCGGAAAATGTTAATTGGATACCTTAAGAGACAGTCCTAATAGTTTGCATTACCACCACAGTCGAGTATAAGTACCCCAAACGAGCTCGGAATTTTATTTGACTAAGTACGCCACCTTAGCAGACAACAACAACAAACCTTAGATACTACTGTGAGCAAATTCAAAATTTATATCGTCCCTTCAAACTAATACACCTTCGTCCCAATGCGCTTGTGTACGTTTCTGACAAGCCTCGAAACAGTTGTTATAGGCAATTTTCGGAATAGCCTGCAATGAGTGTAGTTTAATGCCTTCAGTTGACTCAAAAGAGTTTCCTCGAAGCGGTCGTTTGACGAAAAAATCACGAACACTCAAACAGTATCCCTTGTTGACAGTTTGGCCGATCGGAAGGTACTCGGAGTGCACTAAACCTCGATAATCGAAGCAAACTGCCAACATGACCTTCACTTTTGACCTGCTCTCACGTGTTTTCTTCGGTTTCGGCTCACCTCTGCCACGATATTTGGCCGTTCGATCGTCTGTTTCCGGGTCGTTAGCATAGATCCAAGACTCAGCGCCAGTAATAATACGTTTCATGACATCCTAGTAGTTAGAAAGCATTATTTCACAGACAAACGCGACACTGTTTTTCGAAAAAATTGAGTGATTTTGGAAGCAATCGTGCTTTCACTTTTCATAAGACCAAATGATCTTCAAAATAGTTTTCACTGAGCTTTACGAAATTCCAATGATGCCAGTCAGATCTCTGATTATTAAGCATGGATTCTCAAGCACTAATTCCTTTATTTGATTGATCAGCTGATATTTATGGGTTTTCGCGCGAAATTTCAATTAAAAAGTCTTACTTTTTTTGCCCACAGTACATTTTGGATCTTCTGCGTTGCCATATTTATGGTAAATTGTTGATAATAAACAAACCAGCGACATTTGATGAAAGATATAAATGTTATGTGAACGCCTGAAAAAAATTTTAAATTGCTACAAGCCAGATGGCAAATTTTTTATGTGCACTGAATAAAAAACCTTAAAGAAAAAAATTAAATAATCAGGTAAATAATATTTTGTGATAAGCGGCTCAAAAGTAAGCAATTTTTTTTAACAAACTTCACAATTATTTAGTAAAATTTATATACGAAAACAATGCAAGTTACTTTAATGGTATAATAATGATTGCTATATAATGATGGTATAATTACATTCAAAGCCAATTACTGATATTAAGTGAATAAAACTGTAATTGAATGTTTATTTCGAAATAATTATTTACCCATACCTTTTCATATAGTATATTCTTAATAGTTTCTTACTTACAATAGTAAAAAACAAGCTTTTTTTAACCATTATTTTTTAAACTATTAGACACCCACGCAAATTGTGAGAATTAAATGGAATTTAAATAAAAAATTGCCACCAATTAATTTATTTTTCATATGCAGTCAGTTCCTTAAGACGTATCATTACTGGTGAGAGGTGGGTTTATGAATTTGATGTCGAAACTGTTCAAAAATCTAGCAATTAGCGCTACAAAAATGAGCAAACCGAAAAAACCACAATTCGTTGAATGCACTAAGAGTTACATATACCAGCCGAGGCTTACAACCAGTGTATGGAAAATTGGAAATAGCATTGGCATACTTGCATTGACTCAGAAGGGGTCTATTGTCAAGACGATAATAAGCGTTTATATTAAAATATAATTTTGTCAGTCCGGGTAAAATTTGATCAGATGCCACATAGCAGTTAAGGTTTTCCGCACACAAAACAGCTTTTCTCAAAACAGTATTTTTCAAATTTTTATCCACAGCATACCGAGAACGGTCAACCGCTCGATTTGGATATTTTATTGCAAACTAGAATCCTTAAAAAACTTCTGAATAAAAAAAAAATAAAATTAAATAATAAAAGAATAAAAATAATTAAATTAAATTTTATTAAAATTAAATTAATTTTTTTTTCTATTTTGATTAATTTTCATGGAATTTTGTAGTAATATATAAAAGCTAAAAAAATGTACCGTTATCTTAAATAGCTTCAAAAGTTAATTTGGTTCTGTCTTCGTTATATCAATATCTACTAAGAGAGCTCGCCATGAACTTTTGTTTGTTTGCAGCAGAAATCAGTTGAAAAAAGAGAAAATTAAAATAAAATTGAATTAATTAATTTTCATTACTCGTTCATATATTCCGCGTCTATGTTACTATTGCATAAAAAAAAAGTGTAAAGACCACGAAAGAAAAAAACAAATTGTTTTACACTTGAAAATATAAGTACACAGTAAATGCGGAAGAGAGAAGAAACAGGTGAGAAATGTGCATGGTAATGAAATACCAAGCAATGCAAATTGTAAATAACGAATGTAAAGAGTACGGTTAACAAAACAAAAGTACAAATATCGTCATTATCGGATATAAGATTTATACTAAGTAGTCAACGTATGCAATGTAAACGCATATATATGTATGTAAGCATGCAACTTCCTGTAACATGAAAAGCCAAAGTGAGGTGAAAGTGGCCGAAAACGGATTTGAGGAAACCGTCAAAAATTGCAGTAACAAACAAGTGCATATATAGGTTTATATAATATAAATATATAGGTATATATATAATATGTAAATGTATATATGTAATATATATAAATATATCACCATTTTAGGAGTAAAATTGAATATCTCGAAGTATAATTACCATTATATGGGAGATGGGTTATCATCCGATTTCATCCCTTTTCCCACTATCGGTAGAAGCCATGGCCACTTTTTTTAATTTTTAGCCTACAAGTGGAATTCCACCCGTCTCGTCCTCCTGATCATTTATATATACTACTGTGTTCAAAAAATAAGGTGGCATTTGGAGAATTATTTTTTTTTTTAGGTTGGTAGTACTGTCAGTCACATTTATATCAAATTTCATGTCAAAATATTCATTAGTGTTTGAGATACTTGTCGTTTTGTGACTTGCTAAAAGTGAGTTTTTTGGTTTTTTGCGATGTCGAAATTTGTTGAGCAAAGAATTTGCATTAAATTTTGTTTACGGAATCAATTTTCTGCTGCGGATACGTTGAGGATGGTGCAGAAAGCCTTTGGTGATGAGGCTATGTCTAAAAAAAAATTTACAAGTGGTATAGTGAGTTCCAAGCTGGCCGTAAACGAGTCGAAGACGAAGAGCGTCCAGGGCGACCATCAACCTCAACCGACGAAGCTCACGTTCAACAAATCAAAGGTGTTGAAAAACCGTCAATTAACAATTAGAGAACTTGCTGATGAATTTGGCATATCGGAAGGCTCAGCCAATACCATTTTTAAGGATGTTTTGGGCCTCAAGCGCGTCAAATCTCGACTGGTACCGAAAACATTGAATTTTTTGGAAAAAAGACGTCGGGTTGAAGTATGTGAAACGATGCTTTCCGACTATCAGAGTGTCATGAAACGCATTATAACTGCCGATGAGACTTGGATCTATGCTTACGATCTCGAAACAACCGATCAATCGAGCGAATATCGTGCCAAAAGAGAGCTGAGACCATAAAAATCGCGCCAAAGTCGCTTAAAAATCAAGGTCATGTTGACAGTTTTCTTCGATGTTGTGCATTATGAATTCCTTCCAACCGGTCAAACAGTCAACAAGGAATATTATTTGAACGTTATGCGTCGTTTGCGTAACGCTATCCACCTAAAAAGGCCGGAATTGTGGAAAGACACACCACGATAATACACCATCCCACACTGTCCTCGTAATTCGTGATCATTTCGCCAAAAACTCAACCTATATCGTTCCGCAACCACCGTCCCGACTTCTGGCTGTTCACCAAGCTCAAAAGACCGCTCCGAGGATACCGTTTTTATACGATGAGGAGATTCAAGCCGCAGCGAAGACGGAACTGAAGGCCATCACGGAAAGTGACTACAACCAGTGTTTCGAAGATTGGAAAATTCGTTGGCATAAGTACATTGCATCGGGAGGGGATTACTTTGAAGGGGATGAAATTGATTTGGAAGAATAAATAAAGAGTTTTCAAATAAATACAATGTCACCTTATTTTTTGGGCAGAGTAGTACATACATACCTCTATATTTCTCTCATTAAGCTTTAGGTGATACAAATAACGTTGGGCGAACGAAACTATTATACTTGAAAAATTATAAAACATATTAATACATAATAATAATTCCATATACAACTATAAAATAATAAATAAAGCCACTAAATGTGAAAAAATCAACTAAAGAAAATTTCCAAACAAACAAAAAACCGCAATGTCATCCACTAAACATAAAGAACAAGTAATTTGTCTCAAAACAAAAATTAAATTCATACTATATAAACGTATTTTTCGATTATACTAAAACACACCAATTTAACACTCAAAATGTATCTCTTTTCTGCTTTCAGATCGCATTTGAAAATATTCTCACACACACCCACACATACTCACCTACCCACTAGGAACAAAACACAAGCACAACTGCCAAGCTTCAAACAAATCGTGATATATAAATTAGAGAATTATGCAATTTAGTTTTATAATGTCGACGACGTTTGACTGCGTTGCAGCGCGTAGAAGATGATCGAAGCCTTTGCCAATCATTTGGGTAGTCATTTGGGGCGACATCTATTCTACTGGGCAGCGTCCCAACCGGAAGTGAACGGTCTCAATCTGCGTCTCACCGAGCTAATCAACAAATTCCACGGTCCACTTGAACGTGGCGTTCAGGTACTGGACCACCTGCTAACACTCGAGGAGGAGGACTTCAACGGCCACTGGGGCAGCGCGTATCGGCACAATTATGAGCCCGAATATGCGAGTGACGATGGCAATCAGGAAGTGCTTCAACAGTCAGCAAATAGTCGTGAAATGCTGTTACCGGTCGCAGCAACAACAACGACAACAGCTGGTGTGTTAGCAGTGACAAGTGGAAATAATGTAACAAATAACAACCGCATCTCCACCTCGAATCCAAATAGTAAGTTTAATGAAATTTCATACATATACATACATACATACATATAGCCAAAGTGTGAAATTAACAAGTTTGTGAACCTTGGATTAGTTGCTTGTGTGTTTATGGAAGTAAAATATCGAAAAATTAAAGTTAGCACATTTAAAGTTTCAATGTGCAGACAAATATATTTATTTGACTATATACACACATAAATATGTGCATATTTATCTATTTGTATCTATTTGTATGTATATGTATGTGTGTTTGTATGTTATCGGAAATTGGTAATGAATTTGCTAGAGGTCAACAACTTTTTTGACAGCATTTAGCCAAATATTTAGCGTCTTCATACTAGAAAAGCGTAATAGTCAAAGTGGCCATCGAAGATGGGCGCAATAAAGAACGTAAAACTACTCGTATTAATGAAAAAAGTAAGCAAGCCTTGAAAAAAGCTATAATAATTATAGTAAACCGAAAGCAGATAACAGAGTCTGTTTCGAGGCTCAGTTCTAAGCCGAAGTTTATAATATAAAATTTTGATAAAAAAAAAAACAGTTGTGAGATGAGTTTTATGAAACTTAATAAAAAAATATAAAAAAAAAATTAAAAAAAAAAATTTTAAAAAAAAACAAAACATTGAAAAAAAAAAAAAACAATTAAAAAACTTAAAAAAAAAAAATTAATTAAAAATATAAAAACAAAAAAAAAAAATAAAAAATAAAAAAAAAAAATAAAAAAAGAACTTAAAGAAATTTTAATTCATCAGAAATTATTGCAAATACAATACATTAGAATTTTACTTAAATTGTATGCAAATTTTTAATTTTAAAAATTTCATAAGATTTTCCCATGTGATAAAAAATAATTTGGCATGCGTCTTTTTTTTTGACAGTATTTTTTTTTTTTTCAAAACATAAAAGTGGGAAAATTTGAAAAAAAATTTAAATCTAATGAAAATTTATATTAATAGATACAAAAGAACGTAATTAATTAAAAAAAAAATTAAATTTTTAATCAACCATTATTACTGAAAAAAAAAAATAATAAAAAATGATTTTAAAAAAATTGATATTTCAACAATTTATTATTAACACTAGTTTGTTTCACAAATAATATCCCTATCGCATAGAACAGTTTTTTACATTAAAGTATTGTGAAAATGTGTTGACGATGTACATAGTACATACATACATATGTACATACATACTTTTTGTTGTAATCTTATGATTTTTTTTTTTATTTAATTTAATTAATTAATTTTTTTTTAAACTAGGCTTTTTTAATTGTTATATTATTTTTGCAAATGCAAGGGAAAATTTATACTGAAGTGATGTGAAAATGGCAGCTATGAAAATCAAAGAAAATAGTGTCGATAAATGAATTTTAAATTGTAAAAAAGACAACAGGATTGTTGAAAAGTACAAGGAAAGACTGTGGTGCTTTGAATTATTATGTTAAATAATATTTTGTGCGTGTTTTAGCTGCTCTAGTGCATACTTGTGAAACGTTTTTTCAAGTTTTTCTGTATACTTTTGTTCGCCACAACCAATCATATTGCAAGTCCTTGAGCGCAGCAATATTTTCAATGGCGAATAACAATAGACTTTCGCTAAAGTCGATTAATAAGCGTAACCAGGAGGCGATGTCGCATTCCCAAATGAATGCTTGGATAAATGGTATGTGTATGTAATTGTTAGACAGGTGAAAATACTTCCTTTCTAAAAATAACTACCAAAATGTTTTTGTTTCTTTATTGTCTTGCGTGCTGGTGGAGTAGCGGATATTAAGTGTGCATATTGATTTTTTTTTATTACTCCTTTGCATTATTCCGTTTTTAACTGATCAAATGTGTATTTTTTTTTTTTTTTTTATTTAAAGAAGTGTAGGTTTATTATATCACCTTAAGTTTATAGATAAATCGTATGCAGAAGAACGGCACGATTCCGATTACTTTGGCGGAGGGGTAAAAAAACCGAATTTCGGTATAAATGGGGTATGTACGGATAGGGGAGCTTCTCCAGAGGAGGAATATCCAAAAATAACATAAAAATAACTAATATTTTTTGAAATATTCACGTTTAAAAATTCAAAAATTGCCCTAAGAAAACATGTTATTTCTCCATGTTTCACAGAATATTTTCACGTTTTTCACTCACTATATTGAAATATACACTCCTAATATTGAAACAAGTTCACTTTTCACTTTTATTTTGTAATTTTTCATCCAAATTTAGTAATTTAAAATCGTTTACCAAATTTATGGCTGCAAAGTTTAGAGTGTTTATATTTACGAGGAAAACCAGCGTTGCCACACCTTAAAAACCAGAAGTGAAGAATTTTTTAGCGTTTCACAGCGTTTTCTTTGTTTGTACTTTCGAGTGATTCTTTTTTCTTTATTAACTATATAAAACTATAAAGAAGATTTTTCAAGCTAAAATTGAATATGTGAACACTTTTGCATATACATACATATTATACATACATACATATATGAATATATGAATAATATGTGATTTATATTTAATAAACACAGATAAGTAAAATCGTGTGATAATATTATAATATTACGAGCGAATACCCGGGTGGCTGAAGTACTTTCGCATAGTACTCCTTTCTGCGTTGGCGGCCTTCGGCCGCGCTTTAAAAAAATAACCCTGGCCGAGCGAATACCGGGTGTGACTGAAGTACTTTCGCATAGTACTCCTTTCTGCGTTGGCGGCCTTCGGCCGCGCTTTAAAAAAATAACCCTGGCCGAGCGAATACCGGGTGTGACTGAAGTACTTTCGCATAGTACTCCTTTCTGCGTTGGCGGCCTTCGGCCGCGCTTTAAAAAAATAACCCTGGCCGAGCGAATACCGGGTGTGACTGAAGTACTTTCGCATAGTACTCCTTTCTGCGTTGGCGGCCTTCGGCCGCGCTTTAAAAAAATAACCCTGGCCGAGCGAATACCGGGTGTGACTGAAGTACTTTCGCATAGTACTCCTTTCTGCGTTGGCGGCCTTCGGCCGCGCTTTAAAAAAATAACCCTGGCCAAGCGAATACCCGGTGTGACTGAAGTACTTTCGCATAGTACTCCTTTCTGCGTTGGCGGCCTTCGGCCGCGCTTTAAAAAAATAACCCTGGCCGAGCGAATACCCGGGGTGACTGAAGTACTTTCGCATAGTACTCCTTTCTGCGTTGGCGGCCTTCGGCCGCGCTTTAAAAAAATAACCCTGGCCAAGCGAATACCCGGTGTGACTGAAGTACTTTCGCAAAGTACTCCTTTCTGCGTTGGCGGCCTTCGGCCGCGTTTTAAAAAAAATAACCCTGGCCGAGCGAATACCCGGGGTGACTGAAGTACTTTCGCATAGTACTCCTTTCTGCGTTGGCGGCCTTCGGCCGCGCTTTAAAAAAAATAACCCTGGCCGAGCGAATACCGGGTGTGACTGAAGTACTTTCGCATAGTACTCCTTTCTGCGTTGGCGGCCTTCGGCCGCGCTTTAAAAAAATAACCCTGGCCAAGCGAATACCGGGTGTGACTGAAGTACTTTCGCATAGTACTCCTTTCTGCGTTGGCGGCCTTCGGCCGCGCTTTAAAAAAATAACCCTGGCCAAGCGAATACCCGGTGTGACTGAAGTACTTTCGCATAGTACGCCTTTCTGCGTTGGCGGCCTTCGGCCGCGCTCTAAAAAAATAACCCTGGCCGAGCGAATACCCGGGGTGACTGAAGTACTTTCGCATAGTACTCCTTTCTGCGTTGGCGGCCTTCGGCCGCACTTTAAAAAAATAACCCTGGCCGAGCGAATACCGGGTGTGACTGAAGTACTTTCGCATAGTACTCCCTTCTGCGTTGGCGGCCTTCGGCCGCGCTTTAAAAAAATAACCCTGGCCAAGCGAATACCCGGTGTGACTGAAGTACTTTCGCATAGTACTCCTTTCTGCGTTGGCGGCCTTCGGCCGCGCTTTAAAAAAATAACCCTGGCCGAGCGAATACCCGGGGTGACTGAAGTACTTTCGCATAGTACTCCTTTCTGCGTTGGCGGCCTTCGGCCGCGCTTTAAAAAAATAACCCTGGCCGAGCGAATACCCGGGGTGACTGAAGTACTTTCGCATAGTACTCCTTTCTGCGTTGGCGGCCTTCGGCCGCGCTTTAAAAAAAATAACCCTGGCCGAGCGAATACCCGGGGTGACTGAAGTACTTTCGCGTAGTACCCCTTTCTGCGTTGAAAATAAAAAAATATCTTGACTTTTTGGTATAAAGTGGTTATAATTTATGGTTATTATGCACTCAAAATTTAAGTTTTCGTTATAAAATGGTAAATTTTGGTTATTATATCTGTCAGCGATTTCCATTTATTTTTAATGATACATTGGTTTGTATTTTAGGTGACAATATATATATTATTATATTTAAAACATGAGTTTGAGTGCATAATAACCAAAAAATATAACTACTTTATATCCAAAACTCAAATTTTGTTTCAATATGACTGCGTAATAACCAAAAAATATAACCACTTTATAACCAATATTGAAATAAAATTTAAGTTTTCGTTATAAAATGGATAAATTTTGGTTATTATATCTGTCAGCGATTTCCATTTATTTTTGATGATACATTGGTTTGTATTTTAGACGACAATATATATATTATTATATTTATAATATGAGTTTTGGGTATGAAGTGGTTATATTTTTCGGTTATCATGCACTCATATTGAAACAAAATTTGAGTTTTCGTACTGTACCCATGTACTGTACACTTTATTACGTAATATTATACAATATTACTTATACATATGTATATATAATATTATTATATAATATTACTAATATATGTACATAATGTTACTTATTTGCTTAATAATTTTAAAAAGGAAAATATCTATATGCATGAATAGAGGAATTTTTGGGAAAAAGAGGAATTTCAGCGAATTGCCTTAACATCACATGGCAGCGCTCCATTTCGTCGTAATTTTTAGTAAACAAATGAGGTTGAAATAAGTGTAAAATGTAATTTTTAAAATGAAGATTTTTTAGGTAAAAAACCTTCTAAAAGAGTAAAATGTTGATTTATTTAAAAGATTATAGTGCAATTTAATTAATTTGAAGTGAAAAATTTGAAAAAAGTGTGTTTAATGTGGTGAAATAGCTCCTTGAAATGGTCCAATTTTGCGAATTTTTGAACTTTAAAGCCGAATATCTCCTAAACTAAGCGTTTGCGGACCCTATAACCTTATATGTTTTTTAATCAGGAGGACTTCCTCTTTCCAACGGTACCTTCAAATCGCGGCGCCAAAGAAATCGGAATTGTGCCAGAAGAACGTATAGTAGCCATTTAAGCAGGGCCCTGGTGTTAAATATACATATGTATGTATACAAACCATCTAAAGATTAAAAAAAGAATGAGGCAATGGGAAGCATGCCGTGTGGCCTGGTTAATAATATTTTTATAAGCAACAATATCTATTGCCTTGCAATAATTTTTTAAAAGTACTTGAGGTCGGCTTTAGTATACCATCCCACGATTTCAGGGTTAAAAGTGATATGGTTTGATAGGGCTGATGCTCCAGATTAAGAAATAAGCATTTAATAATTTATACAAGTGTTGCCATAATTACACATTGATCGAACGAATAAAAATTAATAAAAAAATAGGATTATATTCCAAATATATAAATCATTCCCCCTTTTCTTGATATATCATGATTTCGCAATAAAACCGCAGTACTTGATACGTAAGGTATGTATTGAAAAGTTCTAAAACAAAAACAAACGAAATGTGCGAAATTAAGCACTATTGTTGGATTCTCTGCAATTTCTTACGACTAATACAATTCTTAGAACAAACCGCCGATAATGGAACAATCGGGTTATTACTATTATTCTTCTAATAAGAATAAAATCAGCGACCATTTTATTTCCAATTTCAATTCGCAAATAACTGCATATGTGTTCAACTTTCACTGATAAGAAGTTACATTACTTTTCACCACAATGCAATTTTACTCTTTCCCAAAATCATAATAAAAGTCAGTCGCTTTCGAGACACACGTCAAACATTTCAAGTGACTCGCATCCGTCACAACAAAAAGGAGAGCGAGTATTTTTTGAAATAATAATGAAAATTCAGTGATATAAACAGTTAGAAGATAGTGAAGTTAGCATATTTATTTAAATACACACATAGTCATATACACGTAAATACATACATACATATGTATTATGATGAGCAGAAACGCAAACAAGTCAATGACGACGGGTAACAAATCGGCAAGAGGGAATTTCGATTTTCGAAAATTATTTCGCACTAATACGACTAAATCAAATTGTAAACATGCACGTGTGTTATCTACATTTCAAGTTCACTAATCTATGTACTCTACACATCTTTGTTTACAAATATTGTGTTTACAGTGGAAACACTAAACAATGGTAATGGGCTATTGCTATCGCCGCCACACAACAATTCTGCAAATAATCACCATCAACAGCAACAACAACGAAGCGCCATTGCAGCTGCAGGTGCCGGCGCAGCAACGGGTGGTGGAGGCGGCAGCAGCGGCGGAGGTGGCCCTACCAGCGGTAGCGGTACCGCAACTGGCGGTGGTGAGCATAATATACAAATAACCCAACCAATCAGCGCACCATCATCGCCCCTAGCGTCGCCTGGTGTTATTACCAGCTCGGCGCTCTTCTGTTTGCCATCGAGTTCCTCAGGTGCTACGTCAGCCGGTAGTAGCAGCAGCAGTGGCGGTGGTAGTGGCAGTGGTTCGTATGTGTGTTCGGCCGGTGCTGCAAATCAAATAAGTAATGCAGCTATGAATGCGGTCGACACGGCTGATCCCAACTGGCAGGCCACCAAAGCGACGGTGCTGGAGCGGAATGCGGCTATGTTCAACAATGAACTGATGTCGGATGTTAAATTTGTGGTGGGAGGAGAATTCGGTATGTCTTGAGCATTATTTTGTTTAACATTTCAAAATGTTCATATGTTTTATTTTTTTTTTTAATTATTTACGCCAGCAGATTGTGTACAAACAATACCGGCACACAAGTACATTTTAGCCACGGGTAGTTCGGTGTTTTACGCTATGTTTTATGGCGGTCTGGCCGAAAATAAACAGGAAATTAAAGTGCCTGATGTGGAGCCATCGGCGTTTTTAACGCTGTTAAGGTAATGCTGAGCACCAAATTGTAAAGTTCAAAAGAAAAACTAATATTTTTGTTATATTCACGCAGATATTTATATTGTGATGAGATTCAATTGGAACCTGATAATATATTGGCCACTTTGTATGCAGCCAAAAAGTATATTGTGCCACATTTAGCGCGCGCCTGCGTCAACTATTTAGAAGTCAAGTTGACGGCAAAAAACGCCTGTCTACTTCTCAGTCAATCGCGTCTTTTCGAAGAGCCCGAGCTGATGCAGCGTTGCTGGGAAGTAATCGATGCACAAGTGCGTAACATAACCTAAATTATTACTATTCCAATCTTACTAACTGTATTCTATTTGTTATTTTTAGGCCGAAATGGCGATTAAATCTGAAGACTTTGTCGACATCGATCTCAAGACATTCGAGTCGATATTGTCGCGTGAGACGCTCAACTGCAAGGAGATACATCTCTTTGAGGCAGCGCTCAATTGGGCTCTGAATGCTTGCCAGAAGATGGGTGTTGACGTGACGGCACCGAATAAGCGCAGCATGTTGGGTCAAGCATTGCATTTAATACGCATACCAACCATGACGCTGGAGGAGTTCGCGAATGGTGTCGCACAGACGGGCATACTCACATCACAAGAGACTATTGATATATTTTTGCATTTTACCGCACAATCAAAACCGCATTTAAGTTTTCCTACACGTGCACGTGCAGGCCTCAAGACGCAAGTATGCCATCGCTTTCAGTCGTGCGCTTATCGCTCCAATCAATGGCGTTATCGCGGCCGTTGCGATTCTATACAATTCTCAGTGGATCGCAGGTTTGTACTCGTTACTTAAGTAACAAATATTATATGCATTTAATATGACATTTTGTTTACAGAATCTTCATTGTTGGCTTCGGCCTGTACGGTTCCTCGACCGGTGCTGCTAATTATAATGTAAAAATAGAATTGAAACGTCTGGGACGCACGCTTGCAGAAAACGATACTAAATTCTTTTCGGATGGCTCCAGCAACACATTCCACGTATTTTTCGAGAATCCGATACAAATTGAACCCGAGTGCTATTACACCGCATCCGTCATACTGGACGGCAACGAACTGAGCTTCTTCGGGCAGGAGGGCATGTCCGAAGTATGCATGGGCAATGTAACTTTCCAGTTCCAATGCTCGTCGGAAAGCACAAACGGCACCGGTGTGCAGGGCGGTCAAATACCAGAACTGATATTTTACGGGCCAACAACAGTAACGGCATTAAGTTCACCAACTAACTCACTGTGTCCCACACCAATTGGTGCAGGTAGTAGCGGTGGCGGCGTTTCGAATAGCGGTGGCTTACATGTAAATTGTGATGACTTATTGGGTAGCGGTAGCAGTGACGGTGGCGGTAGTGGTGCATTGAGCGCATGAGAAATGTTCGAAATTTGCAAGAGCGATGATGTGGAACTCTATTGAGCAGTGCGTGCGTAACAAATAATGGCAATCTATGGTTTTTCAATGTGAAATTTACAAAGAAACTATAATGATTAAATAGTTTATACTTAAATACATACATATAAATATATGTAGGTAGTAGTGGCAAATGAGCGAACCGACAACCAAATACAATTAAATACAGGCAATATTTACAAATACATACATACAATGAAAGGAATGCAAGCAATGCCAAATGTAGGCCATTGCAGGCAAATTGTTTTCCACAGAAAGTAAAGTTAAAGTTTGTATACAAATGTATGTATAATAATGCAATTGAAAGTCAAACAAAACGTTTGTGTAGGGAACGCACTTCCTTCGTTTGAGGGAGGTAAGGTTAGGGGAAAAAGGCAATCAAATTTGGTTAAACAAATTCTAAAGGCACAAAAAATACTAACAAAATCTGTAACTAATATTACATACGATTTTCAAAGACTTGTAGAATGTAGAATTTTTGAGAAGAAAACGTACACAATAACCTGGGAAATGAAGTAAACAAAAAAGCAATTGCATATTACAGACATACCTACATACATATATGAATTCATACATTAAAAAACCAAAAAAAAAAAAACAAAAAGAAAATCTAAATCAAAAACAAAAACAAAAGAAAACATTTTACAAAGCATAAAGGAAGTTATGTATTTATCTAAAATATATCCTGTTGTATAACGGCGCAGGGTCAGGCTATTAGAGCGAAAATGTTTAAAAAGTTTACATGCATACAAATTAACACATACACATACTATATACAATTACATGAAAACATATACATACATATATAAATGCATACAAGGCATATATTAGTACTTTTTCCACTAGTTTTTTCATATACCCAAAAGAAATGCAAGAAACAAAAGTATACTTATACTATATTCATACTATATACGCAACTTTAATGCAAAAGTAATGATATTACAACTCTTTTTGCCTAAATAACCTTACATATTGTAGTAATAATGAGTTGAATTACGAGTTTCATTAGTAATGCAATACATTTACGAAAATACATAGTACATTGAAAAGGGTTTGCACGCATCACAGTCGAAATAATCAATTAGTATTCACGTAGCATATTAGCGTTTGTCCCATATACATGGATATAATCATTATGAATATTGGAATATTTTATGCTTTTTACTATGATAGTTAACGCTTTATGAATTCTTTAACTGTATTTCCTTTCAACGCCTTACATTTGTGCTGAATATTATTCAATCCCTTTTTGTTGTTCTCATTTTCCGTGGTTGTGTTGCGTTTTAGCACTAAGAGAAGAGGGGAATGGCCAGTAATGAGTTAACGCAGCAGTTTGGTGGAGTGTTGGACTTATGTATATTGCAACTGCTATTTGGCTAAACTATTTGTGCTTTTTTGATTTTAAAGATAAGTTATGACTTTTTGTACTATTATCTACATATATAAAGATATGTACTTTTTTAGATTTTTCACTGCTAAGGCTTAGTTTTTTTTATCTACTACAATCTGTCGATATTACCTTTGAATAATATTTAATAAAAATCTTTAAGATTACTTTGAAATATATTTTCTTGATTCATTAGGGAAAAGTTATTAAGGAGTGGTGCCTTGAAAAAACTATCAATATAGAACCGAAAAAAATGAACACTTTAAAAAAAAAAAAACACGAAAAAACATTAACTTCGGTTGCATCGAAGCTATAATGCCCTTCCAAATAAAAAAGTTTACATATTAGGACTTGATTTAGACCAATCAGTTTGTATAGCAACTATATGCCCCAGTAATTAGATCTGCCAATTTGTTCAGAGGTTGTAGCGCTGCGTCGGAGAAAAATTTGTGGCGAATTTCGTGAAAATCCCGATCCCGTTGCGGTTACGTAGACCCGACTGACGTGGGAACGGGTGCAATTGCTACATTGGGTATGTCGAGGTCTATTCTGCATAAATAGGAGTTTAATCTGCTACAAATTCTTTCGGCGAACTAACCCCGTTTGGATCGGTAAGTGTTAATCTTTGTTACTTTGTTTTCTTTTAAGATGCTAAGCAGAACACATGATACACCTTTAAACTATGTTTCACAGAATTTTCAAAACAAAAAATATGTTTAAAACACTCACCGACAGATGGAATGTTAATGCATAGTGCATTAGATAGCTTCAGATAAGTACGACCCAATTCATAGGAGCAGATTTGCTGCACATCACTAATGTCAATCAGCAAATCTATAGCAAACAATAAAAAAAATAATAATAAAACACTTAACACTCCAAAGTACGGTACGTGAATATGTGAGCTTACGTGATGTGCCCTCCGTGCGGCAAGTGATGTAGACACAGGCGGCATAAATGTGCGTACTCTTGCGGCCACGCGTCAAATGTCGTGCCAAAGCCATTTTAAAGAAATTCAATGCCGTATCAATATAATGTTGCGTTAATTGTAGCTGCTGACACAAATGTGTTATTTCTTTTTTAGCTTTCTTAATTGTCACTTCACGAGATTCAGTGCCGGAGCCAACTTGAAATTTACCATAACCGTAATTTGTCGCACCGCCATTCGATTCCGCGGACACAAATTGACCAATCGCCGCCGCACCATGGCCAATTTCTTCGAATTGTATTTCGGATACAATGAGCGAATCTTCTAACACCGAACCGCAATTGGTACAAACGGCATCGCCACGTGCATTGTCTTCCTCGATATCGGTGGAACCACAATTGCGACACTTTAAACCCGACGACATTTTATTGTACAGTGTGTGGGTTGTCCGCTATTTGTAAACTGATTAAAACTGCAGTATTTTTAACATAAGTTTATTTATACTTTTAATAATTAATAAAATTGATTGTAATTTTTGCTTACATCTAGCAGAAGCTATTGAATATCGCGGCCTGTTTCACTATTGTATTGGGTATTATGGGTTCCTACAAAACTTCATTTCATATATTATTCGCAAAAGTTAATTGTTTACATAGTTTATACAAAATATGCAATTCAAATGCACTTTTAATCAATTGTACACATTCCAACATTTAACAAAGTGAAGGATTGAAATTTGTCAAAACATTGTGGGGCATTGTTACGCACATTTGTTGTTGTCGGCATTATTTACATGTGATTTTTCTGCAGAGTTGTATTTCACAGATTGTAAAAGATTTATTTTTAATCCTAACAGATTTTGTTACCATATATTTTTTGTTCAACAAAAAATATTTTCAAAAACTTAATATTTCATAAAGATTTTGTTTTTATGTTTTGCTTAAAGCAGCATTCTTAGAATTTATACCTGTGACCTGCTAGTAAAGTGGTTAACCCTCAAAGAAAAATGTTTATCTTAGAATAATATGAATCTAAAAACACACTTTTAAAGCACTTCAAAAATTATTTTTAATATGAACTGACTTTTATTATTTTGAGATAAGTGTGGTAAGATCTTCGCGTACGTTGATGGAAGGTAGTGTAACCAGAGCAGAGAATGTAAAGTATGTTTTAAGTTCTCTGCCTGAACTGATAATGCAAGACCGTCATGTAACATACCTTCAGACAGAGGCATGCCTATGCATTTCTCCCACCAGCATACATTCGATATTGCATGAACACCTGGCCGTAAAAAAAGGGTTTGTTCTCGTTGGATCCCGCACAATTTGACAATCGCTCAAAAAAAGGCTCGTGTGGATTGGTGTAAAGAAATGCTGAAAAAATACGATCGCGGTGCTTCAAAAGACGTTTATAAGATCGTCACAGGTGACGAATCATGGATCTATGCGTATGAGCCCGAAACAAAACAGCAATCGACCGTGTAGGTCTTCCAAGACGAGCCAAATCCAACGAAAAAAAAACATTTTCGTTGATAAATATTCCTATTTTCATTATTAGGCCAGAAATATATATAGCAGCCCTCGTATAATCTGCATTTGACTTACTTCAAAGCGCAACATCAGCGACAATCTACTGCCAGAGAACGTATATTTATAGAGAAGAAGAAATAATGCACAAGCATATAAACATACATATGCGTACACATGTGAATATGTCACCAACAAAAAATTGAAGCATTGTTCTATAGAAACAACAATTGTCTAAATAGCAGAAGCATCACAAGTCAATATGGCAGCCAAATTGGCGAAGCCCAAATGTAGTAAATTTTACAACAAAAATGATTTCATTCATAAACGCAGGCGCATATGCCAGAAGCGACCTCGCTTCATTCATATAAACAGACGCCGTAACATCTCCCCGAGCATGCCTTTGCCACGAAGCGTTTTTTCGCGACGATGGCAAAAGCTAAAAATCATAAATTGAACAACTTTCTGATGATTCTTCACAGAAAGAAGTGACAAAAGTGGCAATATTGCTCTTGTCGATTTACAATATTTGTCAATTCTAAAATAAGTATTTTTTCGTGGCTCGCAAAAATTTGCGTCGATATGTATGCAAGCTCATACATATTCATACATAATTACGCTACCTTGTAGGCGATGCTGTTCCAGCAGCATGGAAAGCGGTAACAATCAGCGATCCATTGTATGTATATTTCTTACATGCGTAACCAAACCCTAATTAGGACAACGCAGTATGAGTGTCAATGGTGGTGCTGGTGGTAAGCGCTTGAAAAGCCGCGATGAGCATTCGGGTTCGAATCTCTACAGAATTTGTTTTTAATTTTTGCCTTTTATTTTATGGCAAAAGCTAAAAATCATAAATTGAACATCTTCTGGTGTTTGTTCTAAGAAAGAAGTGAGAAAAGTGACAACATAGGAGTTGTCGATTTATAATATTTGTCTAAAATATTTTTCCGTGACAAAAATCTGCGTCAATATGTATGCAAGCTCATACACAAACATACATATCTACGATTGTTTGTATGCGATGCTGTTTCAGCGCCAAGGGAAACAGTGGCAATTGGCGATCGTTCATTTGTGTTTTCGGCACAGCTCGGATTTTCTACCAACAACACAATGTTGTGACGCGTCAGTCTTTCGACACATTGACTCTTTGACATGAAAGCAAAAAAATATGAGCTTCGCCATTGGTTGTCCGCGTCAACGGAAATTTCGCATGAAGCATTGAATGTACATATTTACATACATTTGTTGCATGTAGACAAACGTACAAACATTATGCGTATGGTTCTTTTATATTTGTTTACATGCAAACATAATTAAATATGTATGGGCAAATGTGCGACCGCTTGATCTTTTAGCATGATATCGAAAAGTTGATTGACCAAAGCAAATATTTATTTAAGTATACAAATATGCATACATATGTATGTCGTACCTGACGTATATAAAATGCATATTTTCGTAGCAATACAAATTTTATTGAATTATACATTTGCAAAGATTTTATGGAATTCATCATAAAATAGCTCAATTTTAAAATATGTATATATTTACATACATACTTATGTGCTTTCATAACAAATATATGTATGTATAGCGATCTATAAATTATATGCAGCATCGTTTGCGCATAGTAAAAAAGGGAATCGTAAGCGTACATTCCTTAACATTGGAATTATCATTATTTTTCTCATTTAACACTGAAAATGCTCAATTCTGCTATTTTCGTGTCCCCTGATGTTAAGTGGTGAAACACGCTAATAATTTTCTGTGGTGAAACACGCTCACCAAAACAGTAAATGTCCCAAATTTGAAATATCCCTAAATTTGGCAACGCGGTCCACCGTTCTCTATAAATATACGTTCTCTGCTGCTACTCTTTAATTACAAACGAAAAAATTTACAATTTTTCTTATAATAAAATAGTCGCAGGTTACGCCCTGTGCTTTGCAGTTTGTATGCGCCTAAAAGTTGCTTTTAATAACTCGGTCAATGCTGAGCACAAAAATGTGCGCATAAAGCGTAGCTCGTGTCAATGGCAGCGTTTGGTGGTGCACTTGCTGTGCATTTCTGCGCGCCTGGTGTGACAATATAGAATTTTAGCCGAACGAGGAATTTCCGTTTAGAAAATTTTTCTCTCCCATACGGCATAGAAATTGTTTTTTTTACGATTTTGGTAAGTAAATAAGTATATTTTAAAGGCAAAATAATAATTATAATATAATTTTGTTGTTGTTTTGTTTTCTTTAAATAACTTTTCATGGAAATCAGCTCCGCTTTAAAAGTACAGACAACAGACTTATAAACCATGATAAACTTTACGAAATGCGTTTTTTTACTCAACACGTTTTTATTTAAATAAATCTTTGAATTCTTTCACAGCTGTATTTACAGCTTTCTTATCAGTATCTGGATCATCACGCAGCTTACAGTTTTCGAGATTCACACCGTTTTCCAATAATAAAGCGATCAGTCGCGTTACGTGCAATACATTGCCGCTCACTATATGTGGAAAAGTACAGTCTTTATTTTCACGAATTTTTTTTCAAGAAGAATACCGTAAACAGGTTTCCTTGGACATAATTGGACGTATAACTTCTGGCTATTCAGCAAATTCACAGGAAACCATTTTGACGCAATTGA
>JAPZAG010001125.1:0-39980 GCA_027475135.1 Bactrocera correcta | reverse complement strand
AACATAAATAAATTAATTAGCAATAAACAAAAAGAATGTACAAAGAGACATTGAATTCTGTGCCAAAATGGCAATTGCCACTTGTTATTAATTTCAAAACAGCAACAATGCTGTCAACACTGGCGACACTCCATAGACGCGCACTCAATTTATGCAAAAGTTGATACTTTAGAGGCCAATTTTACGCTGACTTCGGCCAAATTCTTTTAGCACGCAGCATTTGACTGCCAAAAATATTGTGTAAAAAAAAGAAAACAACAGTAAAAACTAAAAAAAGAATGAAAAAGTAATATATAAAGCAAACAATCGACTCAGCTGGCAAAGCAAAAGTAAAGACAATAAAAAAAAGAAGAAAGAAATGAATACAGTAAAATGCAAGCGCTCAGCCGAAAAGCATAAATTTTGTTTATTTCTTCAAATATTTTAAAGACACCGCTTTATTTGCGCTTATTTTCGCACATTTATGATTAATGATTTCGCCAACCAAATTCAAAAGAAAGAGGTCAACGGCGTTCGTTGCAACACATTTTTAGCACACAACAAGCGTTTGCCTTAAATTTGCATGAAAAAATTATGATTTTTTTTTACGATTTTCATCAATAAAAGCAAATTTTGCAGCAAATGAAGAGAAATAAAATTGAAATAAAAATTGCATGTCGTACAAAGCGTTGCACGGACGTGTTGCACTCGAAGGCGGTGCAGCGGTGATGCATTCAAGCGTGCAAGCGACGAAACATACAACGATTATTTATAGCTGAATCTCATTTTCAGTCGTGTATGCATTGTAAATTTGGTGAGGAGGCGGCGGCAGTGGCGGTTGGCATCCCCACATCATCAGTCAGCAAAAATCGCATACAAAATATTTATGAATGAGCGCATGTAAATATTTAGTCTATCACACACACACACAAACACATACAGTGCCGAAGCTGCAACATTTTGCAGCACACCCTACACTTCCCCCACTCGACATGCCCTCGGCGCTGCTATTATGACCAACTTTAGGATTTTTCTTCGCACACAAGTACTTTGTTGCTGTTTTATGTTTGTCAGCGCAAATGCAATCGAGCGAACGGAAGCTGCTGATGTGGCATGTGTGAGGTATTGTGGTTTACTTTTTTGGTATGTTTTTGTTGTAACTTTCATAGAAAATGAGTATTTCTGCGCTGTAGTACACTCACACATATTATATTTTGTTTTTTTTTTTTTTTTTGTTTTTGCAACACCCCATCGGTGTGGTGATTTGTGGTGCATTGCCGTGCGTTTGTATGTATATGAGTATATGCTTCAACTTGCATCTATTTTGCATTATTCACTGTAATGATGGCAGCGTTCATTGTATACAAGGTATGCATTCATATACTCTCTTGGCTGTATATATGCTATACTCAGCGTTCATGACCTACCTCACAGCTTGACACCATTATCTGCGGTGTGCGCTAGTATCACTTTGCCACATCAAACAGGGGAACTTTGTTCGCTGCAGCAAATAAACTGCTATGCGCTGTGTTCATTATGGCACTTAATTTTTCATGAATACAACAGTAAAAACTAAAAAAAAAAAGAATATCGAAACCCTGTGTGGAAAATTTGCAAATTTCTAATTTTGTATTCTAGAATATTTTTTAATTGTACAGTACCCAAAATTTTAACTTAAAAAATGCCATAATATTTCATTATGAAAGTGGAAGGCTTTAAGAGTGTTTGTTTCTAACATTACAATACTTTCACGATGTATGGTGTACGTCATTCCTTTATTGACCCTATAAGCACTGATATTGTTATAAATATCTGGAATTAAACTTGTCTTATATTTTTTAATGGGGGGACTCATTTGACTTTAAAAAGTTGGAAAACAAAACAAACGCAAACTAAGTGAAAAATAACAAGGTGAGCCTAAAAAACCACGTGAAGGGGCAAAAATTAATGTTATTTAAGTTTTCTTCGTTTCGCGTTGGTCATCCAACTTTCCCAAACCGTCCAAATGTTAACAAGGAATACCTTTGAGTGTTATCCGTCGTTTGCGCGAAGCTTTTCATAAACAGAGGCTGAAATTTCGGGCCGACAGCTCTTGGTTTTTGCACCACGATAATGCACCGTCGCATGCTGTATTGATTCTTCGTGAGTTTCGCCAATCGTTGGTTTAGCTCCGTATGAAAACCGCTTCGAGCCAATTGAAGACATTAAAAATCGATACGCGCATTGAATGTTATTCTGGAAATTTACTTTAACAACTGTGATTGAAGGGAACAACATAGATTTTGGAGAATAAATTAATAATTTTAAAATTATGAACATAGTCTTACAATTTTTTTTGCCCACAGTAGTGCGTAAGGTAAAGCACATTTCAGATCAAAAGATGTGAAAAAAATATTACCTAGAAAATACATAAAGGGTTTAAAGAACAACAATTTTTTACATTCGTACATACATAAAAATTAAATATACATTTTTTTCTTTAATAATGTTCAACTTATTCAAACTTAAAGACCGCGAAGTACTGGAGCCAACTGCTCAAAATCAATTCTTTTGGTAATGACATTTCTACCTACTATAAAAAGTGTTGATAGCAATCAGTGATGTAAACCAATTGGCGGCAGTTAGCGTTAGGTAGTCGATATTCACTCGTAATGTATGTTTCGGACTTCTCAAAAAAGGATCAAAACTCTATGTGAATTTGAAGGATTTCATTGAAAATGAGCTACTAAATTTATGATTTTCGAAGTGTTTTAGTTAAGTAACTTGAGAGAAAATTATAAAAATTTGTTAGTTCAACTGAGTGGTGGAATTTGTTACCATAATTACAGTATCACATTCTGGTTTTTCAACTCTTGCATACTCTTTTGAATACTTTTGCAAACTATTATATATTTTTAAAATTAACTTGGTTAGCTTCTTTTTAGGATGAGGTCAAATTTGAATTTGAGTTTAACTTAATATTTTCTATAACGATTTTTTTTTTTCATTAAACAATAACAAAGCTGTAAAAGATATAGTATAAGATATACGAGCAAGATTTTTTATTGGTTTATAAAATTTATGGTAAAACAGATCACTAGGGATTCTATATCTCATCCTTTATATTGTCAAATAATTTTTAAAAACATTGCTTGTACCTTTTCCAATTTAAACGATGGATCTCACTATTGCAATTTTGAGTGGGGAATTTGAATATCTGAGCAGTCTCTCTGAGTTTGCTTATAATTGCATTTTCATATTTGCCGCTAATAGTTTTATGTTATGTATTTTTATTTCAACAAATTATGATATTAGCTTTTCATTGCTGCTCGATCTATTTTCTATCAGAAAATGTTTATTATTACTCGTGCTGCATTTTATTTTTAACATTCATTCCGAGATGCTACTTCGTCGCTCATTTACTAAGAGAAAATAAATAGTAAGATTTTGTTCATAATTTTAAAATTCTTAATTTATTTTTCAAAAACTCTCCCTCATAGTAATCCCCCTAAGCCCCTATACAATTGCTTCAACGTTTTTTCCGATTCTCGAAACAGTTGTGTAAGTCAATTTCCGGAATAGCTTTCAATGCGCGTAGCGAATAGCCAGAAGCCAAACAGAGCTAAATCAGACGAATACGGTGATTTCCGCAAAATATTATCTTCGAATAAGTACGTCCCAGTAGTAGTTGAACATACTTTTATCCAGACTTTATTCCAATTTTCTGAAAATTTTATAAGCCTCGGCTGGTATGGTCTTCAATACCTTCGGCGAAAGACTCTAAATAGCTTCATGGCACGTTTCTCGGAGCGAATTTCGGTTAACACTCGTGACCGAAAATAGTCACGAGCAGTAAAAGCGAACACACTCGTTTCGTGTTTGCATGAAAATCGGTGACCAACTGCTGCCAAACGTTGCGGTTTGCGGACTAGATCGAATCAAATTTGATCAGATGGTTCAGAACTTTTTTCGCTTGTGCTTAGACCAATTCAATCTTTAGCACCTCTCATCATGAATTCTAATTTTAAAAACTCTAAGTAATTCAAAAAGATTCCATCGTTGACATGATGTATAATACGTAATGCAAACTGTCTCATACAAAATTTTTCTAATTTAAATATTTACACACATTATTGGTTCACTCATAACGCAACCACCAAGATATGTCTTCACTTCGATTTTAACTTTTTATTTTGCACAACTCATTTTACGTGACTCAAAACATTTAAGCTGCATCATCTAATAATAATATAAATATTTGGCTGAGTCTGACACTGACCGACAATTGCCGTCACAGTGATGGTTAAGACAGCATAACAACGCGAGCAACTTCTTGCTACATACATACATAGCTATGGGTAAGTGAGTGGGTCCCTGGCGCCAGCAGCAAACGCCCTCTGAACCACGAAACGCTTTGTTGCCTTAGTTATTGACTGAAAGGCTAAGCTAAACATAGTCACTGCTCTAAACATAGACACTACCCATTTTAGTTCGAGTATATTTTTAGTCAGAACGGAAGTTGTGGAAAAAAATGCTACTCAACTGGCTGGTTTTCTTGCTTCAATGCTACACAAATAGTGCATGAAATGTGTCAGGCAGTGAAGCAGCTAACATTAAGCGGCACATTTTATCTGATTTACACGCATTTGTGGCTACGAGACTTTTCGCCCACTGGCAACAGCATGACAGCGACAGCACGCGGGTGTAACAAACCGAGCAGCTCACTTCAACCGCTGCCAGCAGGCGAATCTGTCCACAGAAGTGCGAAGATATGATTGCAGCGGAAATGGGTGGGTGCGAACACAACGCTCATACACACATATACCGTTAGTATTTACATTTCATGCGATTTTAGTATCTGCGCCATGAGTGTACACAAACAGACGCGTGTTTATATTTCGAAGCTTTGATGCTGCTCATAGCTGTTGGCTGCTGTTTGCCTATAAAATTGTACGCTCGGGCAGTTAAAAGGCGGCAACTCCGCTTGGGTTTATTTTTATTACGCGTATATAAGTACATATGTAGGTATCTACTTTTATTGCAATCATCATATTTGTTGCTGACAGTGCGGTGCTGTGTGCATGCAAATGGTCTGTCAAACGTGCGCGATTCACGCTAAATTTGTTTAGCTATTTTATACAGTCATTTATGCTTATTAATACATTTGGTAGTACAGCAAAATGCCTACGGCTGCCTACTCAGCAGCATATTGACAGATACTAATAAATATATATATTCACAAGCAACGTCATTATTTCATAAAAGTCACGGTGAATATAAATATTTCTGCTGACATTTAAATATCCATGACAATTTGTTGCCGCTGTGAGTTGTTTACGCTTAAGGCATTCAATAAAAATGATTTATAAACCGTTAATTTTTGTGCTGATGTGATTTAGGTGGTATTATGTGCTGTCGGCGTGGGCGTATGATGAACATTTATTTGCTTTGTCTGCGTCGTTCGTCAGCCACAAATAAACATTCGGTGGAGTCATCCAGCTGGCTTATCCTGTGCAAATGAATGCGGAAATTAAACGTACGCAACGCAATAGCATCCATGTACGAGTGTTGAGGATGAATTGATTTTTGTTGATACAGATATAAATTTGCACATATTTTTGTGTAATATCAAGGCAATACGAGATTATAGTACTGTTAAAATTTGATAATATCCTCAAATTAATTATTTAACATTTTCCTACGCTAAGCTTAAAATTAATAGTTTCCGCTAACTGACTTAATTAGTGTATTGAAATGTAGATATTAGTGCGCTTCAATTATTTTTTTTAAGTTTTTCAGCTGTTCCTCAGTCAAAGGTTTCTATTTCATTTAAAACAAATCAGCAAGCATGATTAATGATAATTTGGCTTAGAGTTTAGTCTGATCTATTAAAATATAAATAAATTTTTAGTAAAGAATACCCTTCATTATATGTAAAATAAATTTTAGTAAAAGAGAATTTTTCCATAGGATTTTGTTAGATGAGGATTTTGCTTTTGCATTAAATTAAAATACTTAAGCAGGTAAGAGTTGAAAAAAAATTAAATACCCCTAACGTATGTGTATAAAGGGAGGTATTTTATTATACACAAATTTCTTTTCGTGGCACTGTTGCAGAAAATTCAATGAAATCAATAATGAGCTTATTATTTTGGCTGGGGTACATGTCGCACATTTATTGATTTATTTTGTTTTCTGCTCTTAACCATTAGAATGGGTGGAATTTAAAATTCCGTAAGAATTTTAAGAACTTAAAAAGGATTTTTTTTTAGAAATTTAAAAAGCGACTTGGAAAAAATATAAAAAAAAAATATTAAAAATTTTTCTATTTCAACTGTTGACACTGACTGGTCGACATTACCATATTTTCGTTTCGTATAGAATTGGTGACCTGGTAATGTTCTTGAGTTAATTTTTACATATATTTGTTTCATCGTCCATCATAATGCAATCAACAGAATCTTTTAGCAAACGATTGTACAACTTCCATAACCCTGGTTTGCCCAATTTTTACTTGTCGTTCACCTTGGTTTTTTTATACTTTTTTGAATTATTTCTTTGTTTCACTCTTTGAATGATAGTAGCACTGGTTTTAGTTTGTTTTCGACAAATAACACAGACATTTGTTTGCTTTGGTTTATTAAGGCCAACACATTTGCTTCAATATTTATATCACTAGTGCCTTTTTTCAACCACTTTTTTGCTAAACCTGTTCTCTAAGGTTTCTTTGAACTTTATTTTAATATATTTCGTTTTTCTAGCGGTACTTACATACCACATTGTGATCAAGTTGGTACTTATGAGGAATATTGAATTGAAAGTATGCAGTTTCTTTTCAGTACATCCTTACATTCCAAATTTTGAATTTTCAACCTTAGTTTTAAAAGACAAAACCTTCACAGCCGCATTTCTGTTAGCATAACCGGGTACAAAATGATATTCACCTTCATATTGATTCCTCAGTTTGTATACTTTGTATGTATTAATGTACCCCGTCCCGGCTATACTAACAAAGCCATGTAATTAGATTGACTTTCGAACTCAAGACCTAATTTAATTTGCTATGTTAACGGCAGCTAATAATCTGAAGTTTTTGAACCCCTCCGTGTATTTGACAGATTTCTCAGGATCGTTCAGAACAGAACAGGAATGAAATGCACTTGAGTATCTTGTGCTCTTGAGGGCAAAATATTCCATCAATTTTTGGACATTTGCGTTTTTACACACAGCGATACTAGCCCTGAACTTATTAACAGTGCCTTCAGGGCTGTTCAAAGCCTAACCTCGCTATCAATAGTATCAGGTGCCTTTTTGATAAGACTGACATGGGTGCCAAACCACACCGGTATAGCAGGAAATTGTGATGCTCAATATGCTTAATATTGATGCTAGAATACCCAGCGATGGAATGGGAGGGGACCGTATCCTCTTGTTCTCTACTAGATAGCTGGGCTTCGCGTAAGCATGGCCAGGGCTGGGCCACCATCGGTACATGCCCTGTTACAAAAGCCTTTTGGCCCAGGGATCTCTTTGCCCTCAGTAAGGCAAGCATCTCACTGGTTGGAGGGCTTTTAACAGGTCATTGCACTATTGGTTTATATGCAGTAAGGCTGGAAATCTTACTAGATAGACGCCGTCTGCGAAAGCTGTATGGAAGAAGATGAGGAGGAAACAACTCAACACTTCTTTCTTGACTTGAGTTTGGGAGGTCAAGACTTCAAGACTTGGAGCGCTCCCCTCAGACAACCCACCGAGCTGGTGCAAATGGAAATTAAACGCCTGTTTGGCTACTTTATAAGTTCAATCACAGTAGTTCTTCTATTCAATGGATTTACAAAAGACTACAATCTTTGTACAGCCATCTAACCTAACTTAACCTTGTTCAAATTGCAGTAGTATATAAAATATATAAAAAAAAATAAATTTATGCATTCTGTAAGTAAGGAAGAGCAAACGCAGACAGCTTCCAGTAAAAATATCATACGACTGCGACTGCTCAAAATAAAGGTGATTCTCTCACAATGTATTCTAATTTTCTCAATTTTTTTAAATATTCCTATTGAAACTGAAAATTGTCTACTTTGTTTGGTGATTATTAATTATTTACTTTTTTTCGTATTTGCGGAAAAACGACTTATTAGAACTTAAGATATCCTGATGACCGCATAGAAGTTGCCACTACTCTAAAATGGCTATACGTTTGATCTTAGAAAATCCTTTTAGTTTCTTAATATTCATTTATTTCCAAAAATTTAACTTTAATATTCCATAAATTCTATATTTTAACTTGTTTGAATGTAAACTCGCGTTATTTTTGTATTAATCTGGTTAGTCCATATTCCTAGCTAACCTTGAGTACGTTGAACGCCTAGCGAAATCATCACGCTTCACTGCCTCTGCTTAAGCTGATGCCAAGTTCACGCGCAAGCAACATAGAAGAGCAATCAATTTACTTCCAGCAAGCTCTATAAATAACGTTAAGTAATGTGCAATCCTTCAAGACCAGCTCATGTTAAGAACACATTTTGCGCTTCAAAGACGCCATGCATTAGCACAAAATCACTTTTCCGCATTATAAATTTACTCGAGTTCATGTGATTATGGAAAGTTCGAGGATACATATATTTTATATGAGACAAAAAATGCTAACAGACTTATTTATGCACAAATTAATAGCTTACAAAGATGTACATTTTTCACTTCTTCAATGTGCTGAGCCACATCTAAATCATTTAAGTAGCGCGACAAATTAATCCACAACACATTTTGCGTGCCGCTCTGACTAACATGGCCACCGCTAAGCCTTAGTAGAAGCGCTCTTCCAGCATTACAGCATTGAAATTCGAGATTCAAATGCGCTTACTTTCAAGCTACGTGTGACTTGAGAGATAAGTATCTAAGCATGTACGCAGCCAGCATTCGCAGTATATATATGTAAAGCGTGTTGTCAGCTTAAGCGCCTAAAAGCATGCTCTAAGTCATGCAAAATGATATATTCGCCATCGCCACTAAAGCCAGTCTACTCTGCACTCTATCTCACTCTGTCAAAAGTTACTTATGCTTTAAATTCAACGCGTCAACTGGAAAATAACCAGGATTGAAATGGTATATACATACATATATGTATGTTTATATGTATATTAAATAAATAACTTCTTAAGTAAGCTTTCCCTCGTATTGCAGATCTAGTGCAATCATATGAGATAAGTTTATTTTTTAGTTTCAATATCATGCTCTGCAATTGAAACGTAAAGCCTTAACAAATCGCTAGTTAAGCCATTTGAAACATACACACTTCCACTTCTCTAGTGAAAATTTGGCTGTCTGCATTAGCTAACTATTGCTTTCTTGCCACTTTATATGCATACTGGGACTTGACTTTAAAAATATGTACGTAAATGCTCTGGCCAATAAATGTTGCCTATACTTAGGCGCTTTAGTCATTTTGTATGCAAGATCTACATGCCTTAAGTATTTACATATGTGACTTGACTGTGACACATACATTGTGGATATGTTATTAGTTAAATAGCTGCAAATTAAATTGAAATGGTCGCAAAATCTCAAATCTACGACTTGCCTACGAAATTCGACGCGTGAGCTGAATTTATTATATTTGTCTGGAGAAAACAAGAAAGTACATGAGATAGATCTGCTCAAACCTTTGTGTTTTGTCAAAATTGTTATTTTTGCTATATTTTAAGATTATATCATTATTTATAGCCAAATCTAAAAAAAATTTGCTTTAAAACATTGCAGATTTTACAACTGAGGCTACAAAACAGACTATAAATGAATGAACATTTTACAAATTGTTCGCAAGAATTAATGTTTATGACAAGTGTTCCACGCATTAAAAACTGTAAGCGTTCAAAATAATAATAATTGTATAAACACCTAATTATTAACTAAACGAACTGAAGGATATCGTACAAGTATAATCGCCGTTGGCAATCGCCTTTTGAGTAAACACCCCTGTTAGTCGAGTGGTTTCAGAAGTAATTGGAATAAAAACAAGCTGGATCACGCTCATGATTTAAAGTTTAAAAAATATTACCCGAATATATATAACATTACATGATACTTATATTAATTTGTAAAAAATCCTGCGATGGTCTAACGTTGATTTTGTATAAAAATCTTAAAAATGTACGCAGCTAATGTTTGAAGGATAAAACAAATTTGTATTCTTTTGCAAAAATATGTAGATATACATATGTATACACATATACCTACATTAACTGTAAGATAATGAGACAAACTAAATTATTGTATGTCCGTGCAAGCTATTTTTTCTTAAATTTCAATATATTCCGAATCTGTTTAAAGTCTGCTAATTTCTGCAATTGTTTCCTTTAAAGTAAACAACTTTATATCCCGGTGAAAGACATAGTTTCTCACATAGAAGGGAGCCCAACCCCCCCTTAGGTGCGCAGAATTTTATTTTGAAAAGTATTACCTTATAAATAAGTAACTTATTCTTTAGACGGAGGGGCGGGATTACGGTCTAAGGAGCCAGTATAGCTGCGCCAATTTTAGTCTTAGCTGAGTTCTTTCATTTTTACGTGATCTTTCCACGTGCACCTCCACTTGTAATCACCAAATATTTTGCGTATGTGTTTGTTGATAAAAATTGACCATATAAAACCTATTGAATGCAATTTTTGTGCTTGACTACGACTTTTCGGTATCTGTAGTTTTCGGCAAACAGTATTAGAGTTGCTACTTGATGTTGGCAGTACAGTATTATCTGCATAGGTTGCCGTCATTGTGGAGTCAGAGTTGACCATTGGAAGATCTGCTGTACACATAAAAAATGTATAGTACAGAGCCAATACATTGCTTTGGTTCATAATTTTCTCATACATGTCCTGTTTGTGTCGCGGAGGAAAGTATAAGGCATCTACAAGTATATCGGAGCTCTTGGCATCTATGAAGCTGGATTAGATCATCAAATTTTCTTGGTGGTGCGAAACATACAACTGCACGTCAAATGCTACAAGTATATGTCCTTGCTTGGTAAGCTCACTCTTGATGTATTCCAGATGAGTTATGTAATAGAGTCCCTTCAGCATAGTTTTATACACACTCTTTCATTTGATATGTGTGGAAGTCTACTTTAGTATCAGTGAGAGCCTCTGCCTGACTTGTAGGTAAACTCGCAGCTTTCTCAATCGTAGTAAAAATGCCCATCATATTATTTACGCTACCCACAAAAATTGGTCGCGGTTTTGGTGCTGTACGGACGGGCATACGAGTATCAGTGGACGTTTCCATGTTATTAAAATTGTCAAGTGGAGATAGCGTAACGATTTGAGCTAATAGCCGCTTGAGAAGTGGAATTTTCCGAAACAGTTTTTGCTTCTTGACGCTTTTTTCTTTGTTTTCCTGAATAATCAGTGTCAGAATTGTCTATATCTGAGTTAATTGGGGCTCTCTTTTTAACTGTTGCCTTTAAAGATATTCTTTTGCGTTTAGTGTGAATATTTAGATATCTCGATGAAACTTTATACAGGTGTTGGTTGGCACACAAGAATGGAAAATATTGCACATTGCGAAAGCGCACCTTTTAGTTATCTTAATTCTTTAACTACACGTTAAATTTCTAACAAATTTGGAATTTTCAATTATTTTGATACCTGTTGTTCCTATTCACAATAACAGTTTTAAATTCTATATAACCCTTTTATTTTATCACTGAAGACCTCAAAATAAAACTTTGAATTGAACTATACCTACCATGCACCCCCAGATACCGAATATATGGACCTTAACGAATATGTCTGACTTTATCCCGAAAACATTGTTTGAAGTTTGAGATATAAAATGAGATTCAGAGAGCATAATAACGTTGTGTCAAAAATTGATAAAATCGCAACAACAGCTTATTATTTTATAGTTAACATAAATATTTTCGATATTCCGATTTACTTTAAACATAATGAATATATAGACCAATCATTGAGATATGCAATGTTAATGGATTTCACAAAGCATATTGTTCAATAAAGATTAATATCAATGCAATTAAATATATGTATTTTAAACTACTAGCTGAATGCGGTCGAAACCAAAACCCGCCATACATATGTACGTATCCTTCAGTTACTTTTCCATTCTTTGCTTCATTGTATTCAAATTCTAAATAGAAAACATCGTAGGCAAAAGCACAAATTCTAATATTATTATTTTATTTCTATTATTATTTCGCATATTTTCGCTGTAATGCCAAATAATGCCAGATGTTGTCAAAATAATTCCATCCATAAAATTACGACAAGCAAAAAGTGACACAAATTCTACAAATTATTCAGTTTTATTTAATTCTTAAGACTTAAAGCGGCTTATTGACCAAAATTGGTTTTTAAATTAAAATCAAACAAATAGAAAATAAATAAATATTTTGCCTGCAATTACAATTTTGACAAGCATATTTAAACATAAAAATTTCAACAGCCTTTTGGCTTTCCACCAATATTTCCAGCAAAATTCATTAAATTTTCTCTTAAGAATTATTTTGCGTTGCTCACTTTACCACTAAAATATTCAAATATTTTTCAACAATGTTGACGTGCACAAGTATTTATGACCCGCCTCAAAGCAAAATTCAGCCGCCAGGAAATATTCTCAAAACTATGCAAAACAAATACCTTAAGGTATGTGAGTATTAATTTCAATTAGGACTAATTATGTTTACACAGCTAACTCAATTGGGTAAAGCTTGAATGGCGCTGCTTAACCTCACTAGCGCCAGCAACAAAATCGTGCAAACAAATCGTTCTCTTGTGATGCCTCGTTGTGTTGGGTTATTGTATTGCTGGTTTATTGTATTAGTATTGGTGGCGTAGTGCTTATCATCGTCTATTATCTGTGGGACTACAAATTATCCTCTTATTTTCATATTGACTGGCAACGAATATCGCTGAGAGAATATCCACAAATATACAAATGTATTCATGTTGTGTTTTTGTTATTTTTAACCGTAGACCGTAATAAAACCTATTGAAGTATATTATTAAGAAATTTTTCTTAACCTTCAAATATGTTTCGATTCTTCTTAATATTTGTCTCTCAATGTGACCTTAATCTATCGCTAAAAAAGGTGATATGAAATCCACTTCTAAAAGACTTAAAATCTAATTCCTGTAAACATGATCTACAATTTATATCCGGTAAGATATTTTATTGGCCCATAAGTCCATTGGCAAATAGTGTCATTACTGAGGGCAAGGAGTTTAGTGAACCCTCTGCCATTTATATCGGACTAAACAGATTAAGCGTCGTTCTAAATGACTCCGATTTCTTCTAAAAGGACCTGACAATTAAGGCGGGATTAAACAGAGTTGTTCTCCGGTTTGAGAGAACCATCCCCCTTTATCACCATCTGGTTCAATATTAAGTTTTGTTAACTGTGGTAGCTTATCATTCCCGCAATGTGGCCTAAATTTTTTTCTATTTTTGCGAAAAATTCTTTCTTTGTTGGAAAAAATTGGAATTTTTAAGGTGCTATTTTTGTGGACAAAAAGAAGTATTGTTAGGATTTCAGCCATTGTGGGCAAGAGAACACATCGTTATTAGAAAGTGATTATTTCTGGATTTTGGGCAACCACCGTTATTAGAAAGAGATTAATTCTGGATTTAATTAAGTTTTCTTACATAGATGCGGTATAAAATTAACCGGGAGTGCGAAAATATTTCTATCGTTTCTATGGCTGCTAAAGACTCTTGACTCTTTTTCAGAGTTTCAATTTTAGACATCACAAACTTACCGAACATACTAAAAAAATCAAATATATCCACGAGGGTCACATATTTGATTTGTAAATAATTGAAAAAGTCCGATTTGGACAATTTTTGTGCGTTCGATCTAAAAGACACTATTTGTGCAAAGTTTTAGAGTGTCAAAGAATCAGATTTAATTTAAAAGTTTATTATACAGATGTGAAGTAGGCATGTAGTTTAGAAATGTGAGGGCTACTTCACGCACCAAAATTGGTTCAGTACTTGCTAAAATATAGGGATTTACTTAAACTAAAACAATATTTTATATTAATTTTTAAAGGCGACATTTGTTATATATTTTTAATAGTTCTATTGCTTATTTTACCAATATCTATAAAAATTACAATACTTATGATATAAAAATAGTAATATTGCCTTAATACCAGTAATACTTTTTTCATGGAATCTCTAGTCTATATTTCATTCATATTCGTAAATATTCTCCTCAAGTTCCGTCATGAGTTTCTCTCTCATGAATGATCGTTTCAAAAGTATGTCAGGTAAAAATCGGGATTTCTCTTTGTCCTTCTCAATTTCTTCACAATTATTACTGCCTGATATTTTCATTGTTGCTACTTTCGGATTTAATCTCCCCAATCTCTGTCTCCGCATTTTTCTCAGCTTCTCCAATATTACAACTTGTTTTGATATTTTCTACCATTTCCGGTTTTATTTGAGCGCTAACCTCACCAGTATGTACAGCTTTCCTTTTTCGTAGTTCGGCGCTTAGTTTTGACAGTACTTCTTTCAAAGCCTTGGGCAGCTCTTTTGCAAACGGTGTTTGGTTCATGATGGCCATACGCCAAGCACGATTGCGAGCCATTTTCATTAAGGCTTTATTTTGGCTTAGCAACAATCTGTTCAGCTGGCTATCTACCCTCCTATCTTTGTGTTCAGTGATCGCTGTATCGTTGCTAATTTCTTCAAATTGCATAGTATTCATTTTTGTTTAATTTTTTTAGTAAAGAAAAGTTTACAGCAAAATGTCTGACTATGTTGCAAGAGCGATGTTAATCAAAAGACTTTCTATGTTGAACTGATGAACATGGATAGAATTCTCTCCTTTTATATGTGTTTCTAGTGACAGAAAGGTACGAAGGAATCAGGTAGCGTGTAAGTTTTTTTACCTGCATAGGATAAATTTCTGCCTTTGTACAAAGGTACAAAGAAACCAGGTACAAAGAAACCAGGTAGCAGAATTTTTTTTACCAATATTTTACCTGAACTGTGTAAATACGTATATAAAACTAAGGCTTTATCTCTTAAAGTCAACTTTTAAATGCATTTATGCCTTTTGTACGGATTTTTCCAGAAATTCAAAATTCATAAAAATTTCAAAATAAAAAAAAATGTGATATGAAATAATTTTATTAAATATTTCTTATATTTGTTTCTGCAAGTATAAACTACTTGTAATATAATATATTACGAAAACCATCAAGAAACCATCGATTTATATCGATTCATTGTACAAAATGCCGCCGCCGAGTTTGAATACACTGACAATGCTTTCGCAATCTATTACAAACATCGTTATCTCTTTAGATTTAGATCATCGAAAATAATTTCGGTAGATACCATATATTGAAAAGTATCAGTATATTTATTTACGTTTTGTAGGTTAAACTTTTTTAGTTACTGTATTCATTGTCTTTTTGATTTCAAATAATCAATGACCAATTCGTTAAATATTAAATATCGAAAATTATCAGTATATTTACATTTAGTACGTTCAAATCTTTTATTTACTATATTCATTATTTCTTTAATTATAAATAATCGATAATTGATACGATAAATAAAAGTATCAAAATTTATCGATAGATTTATTTACGCTTAACAGTTAAAAATCCTCTATTTACTATATTCATTATCTTTTTTATTTCAAAAAATCAAAATCCAGTTCGATAAATATTAATTATCGAAAGTTATCGGCATACTTATTTACGTGTTGGAAGTAAAATATTTATAATTTATTAATTACCTTTTTGATCTTAAATAATCGATATAAATAATTTCGATATATACTAAATATCGATAGATATTATATATCGATATATTTATTCACATTATTACAAGTAAAAACCTCTGCTTCGCATTCTATTAACATTTTTCAGAGGCTTTCCCATGATTACATCTTCATAAATTACATTTTGAAATTGCTCAAACCCCACAATTTTTTTAGAAATCACAAAGCAAGTTAAATACCATCTTATCTTGTACAAAACTTGTGAGTAACACAACAGTTCACGAAAAACTATTATTTGCCACCAAAATCTTGTAAAATTCCAACTATCTTTCGTAAATTCCATTTAACGATCGATTACTGTAAGCCTCCACTAAGACAAAGGCTTTTACCAAGAAAAAGTGGCGGCGGCCTTTAAAGTAGCTAATACTAAGAGCCGCAGTGGATTTGATTGCCTCCTCCAAACAGTTTAGCTTTCTCACAAGTGCCTACGACGCCGTAATTGTTTTCATAAAAACGGAATGGAAGCAAATATAAGATGCCAAAGGGTTTGGCGCTTAGTTGAAATAATGTCAAGCAACACACACACACATATTTTTTCTAACATAATAGCTTGGAAGAAAGCGCGAAGGCAAAACAATAGGCGACACGCCTTTAACGCCCACCCACAATGAAGGCATAAAACTGTGATGGCGGTTAAAACCGACACAAATAACCCTTATCAAAGCAAGTGGTTTGCTGTTTGCCCCCGCCAGCGTCACAATTCCGAAGCGTAGGCTTAAGTGGGGCATAACTGCTGGCAATTTGCCGCCAAAAGCGTTCGCGGCGGAATTTCTTATGTGTTTGTTGGTCAACGGCAATTCTCGGTACTTGTGTATTTTTAAAGCATCTTTGCAACCTTTCGCAACGATTATTGCCTAAGAGCGGCCTTTTTCACATTTTTATGTTATTTCTTCTTTTTCGGGCAGTTTAACTGTCTATACATATTGAAGGGCGTGTTTTCTTTTGTAGCCGCTTTGTGAAAAATTTTAAAAATCTTGCTTTGCATACTTTGTGTGTTTCCTGACCTCTTTTTTGCCTTGCTTTGTGCTCTCTTCTGTACGTTTATCATTAACATCATTTACCTTTTTGTGTTTGGGTTACGCGCTTTTTCTGCTTTCTTTACGTTGCCACTTCAGTTTTTTTTTTACCGTCCCTCCTCTTCTAACGCGCTTCAGTGCTGTCTATAACAGTTAAGAGTTAAGTTTGCGGCATTTCTGAAGGCTTTCTTTATTGCAAATGTTTTGACATTTTAATATATTCAGTGAGAAATCGACAAACGGCATGTTTTGCATATTGAAAATTCCTGTGTCGCTTTGTGTTGATCAGTTGCCACGTTGCATAGATAAAGGTTTTTAATATCTCATGTTTTATTTCACAGTTACTGTTTATCGCTATTGATGTGGTTTATTTTTGGCGATAAATCATTTTACAGCTTGGCACTTATGAGCCTGTTTCTCGCCATTGCGAAGATACGAAAATATTAATGGCCGTTCAATAATGATTTATATTCCTTAATGAAACCTTTTTAAATACCCATACATTATTCGAAAATCACTGCAGCTGTAAGGCAATAAATTCATTTTTTATATGCAAGAAACGTGTTTAAATACCGCTTTCATATCTCTGGGTTTGACAGCTAAAATACATACGTTTTCCGTGGTGAGATATTGGAAGTCATAATACAAGATTTGTTCCGAATATCGATATGAAATTTTACACATGTCTTTCTGTATTCATGAACCTAATGCGTCAGAACTTCTGATATCGGACTATCACATAAAGCTGCCATACAAACTTATTCATCTAAATCAGTTACTTCCTTCCACTAGCCTCAATACAGCGTTTCGAATGATGAACCAGCGCATGCATAGATCTTTTATTTAATTTATAAGATTGTTCTTCAGCACCTCGATTAAGGCTACAGGAATGGCTAGGATGCACCGTGTACTAAACACCATCAAACGAAAACCTTTCAAGTGTCATAAATAAACTCTAAATTAAAATGCATAACTTAATAATAAACCCATAGTCGAGTAGAAAATCATTGGGCTGTCTGTTGTGATTGTAGCTTCTCGACTGGAACCTTCTTGTGTTTGCTAACTTTTTTGCTGCACAGAGGCGGGTGCGTATCTTGGCTGCAACAAGATAGTGGTCCGAGTTGATGTTAGGACCTCAGAGCGTACGCACGTCTAAAACACTGGAAACCTGTCTTTCGTTTATCACAACATGATGGATTTGGTTGGTAGTTTTTCGATCCGGAGACAGCCTGATGGCTTGATGAATTTTCTTATGCTGGAATCTAGTACTACAGATAACCATTTTTCGGGCGCCGGCAAAGCTGTCTCAACCCATTTGAGGATGTTTCGCTTTGATGTGGATTGTGGCTAGACGTTCATTCACCGGGGTTAATGACAGTACTCGGCGACGGAGTCTCTCTCCCACCACGAATCCCACACCAAATTTGCGCTTCTTTATATGGCCACTGTAGTAAATACCATAAGGACCTACTCGTCTCAGTCCTTTTCCCGTCCATCGCATTCCTTGGACAGCGGTTATGTCAGCCTTCATTCTAGCAAAGACATCAACCAACTGGGCAGTGGCACCTTCCCACTTAAGGGACCAGACATTCCAGGTGCATGCCTCAAATCGTAATCCCTAACGTGTTTGCCATGGTCGTCTTTAAAAGGAGGGTCTCTCATCCGTGGTTGTTTTTTCTTCTTTTCCCATACCCCGCGCACAACCCTGTGGAGGGGATATTTCATCCTTCTCACTTTAGCTCGCCTTCAAACGAATATTATTTTGTTACCCAGAGGATACTTTGCCTAAAACCGGAAGTCGTGAGCTGCTTAAGCCATATGTTGTCCACTCTCAAGTGAATGACTCAGCGAGCGATTCCATCCTCCGCCCATATATAGTACATATTGTAAATATTTTTGAACTTTCTATTGACTTCTATCGTTCAATATGCATATAAGAAATCTTAATGAAATGCAGAAAACATCTCTTTATAATAACAATTCTACATCTTGCCTGAGATTAAAATATAAGCGAAAATCCCATCCTGAGTTCCTTACTTAGTCTTTCTTTACTTGATTTACAGAATATTTTTAAGTGCACTAGAAAGTTTGCTATGCTTTTATATCTTAACTAGTATTATTACTGAAACTTGCCGGAACTCAGTAACTCCTCTGAGGCTTATAAATATATTTCGATTAAATTTTTTCAAATTATACATGATCTTTCGATCAATGTACAGTTTTTGCAGGTGTGTAGCAGCGAACACCATGGCGTATGAGTGACAAGCGACATGTGTTGGTTTGCATAATAAATGATCTGCATAAATTTATTAATTAAATCGGATTTACTCATACATGACATTTGCATGTTGTTGCTCATCATCACCAGCAACCATTCGGTGCCTTATTTTCACGCCATCAATACAGAGGCCATAATTTGCATACCTGATGAGAGGCATGAGTTTTTCGCAAGAGTAAGCTTCGCCATTTTCAACGTAAACGTGTTGCAATTCTGTTGAAATTGTAGTATGTTCCACACTCTCTTTACCCTCACTTATATAAATTCATGTAAAATGCATTGAAAATATATTTTATAATAACCGTGGCAATTTGTCGCCATAATTGCAACACTTTACAGTATAAACCAACAACAAATGTTGCCAGCTGTTCGACTTGTACTCTATAGTGCAATTTCGATTTCGAACGAACAACAACAAGTTTGTGCAACAATAGCCACTCTGTGTCGGCTTATCGCCTATTATTATGGCGTGTGCTAATAGTTTCTTTACGATTAAATAAATTGTGATTGCATTGCCCAGCCAATTATGTACAATTGCTGTTTACAACATTCATTCTGTGTCTGCATTTGCATCATTTGCCGCTGTTTGATTGGCTGGTGACATGAAGTGCTTGTTTACTAACTGCTGCTGTCTGCCTGCCTGCTGTTGTCGATAATTGTTGTTGATTATAAGCAATTTGTTGCTAATTTCTTCATTGGTAATCATTATAGTCTGCAACGTCGGAGTGGTTATAAGTGAATATATAACGCTATTATATGGTAGCCGTATTGCATTAACAGCGAGCACCAAATGTCACTCCATAAATTAATCGGTATTCATTTCAAAAACAAACAAATAAATTAAATCGTAATTATATTACGTACTGTTTAACAGTTCACTAAGGGCTGATGATGAAGTCTGAAACCACTCCTTTTGAAAACCTGAAATTATGAAGCAAAGTAACCTTTTCTGCTTTCTCGATTTAAATGAGGTCCAGCAGCCTTAATTACAAGGATATACAACTAGTTAATTGCTTCTGGGTGCTACTCTTATATAAAGTCCTTTAAAATCAATGCTTTTAATTCTTATCGTAACTATGGTTCAATATTAATTTAACATCTTAAGGGACCTGAATCTGTAAAGTTATGTTCAATGAAAACGGATACTAGGATATAATTGTAAAGTGCAACGCCCAGAAGGAAACATCGAAGGTCTTAAAAAATTTATATCTAAATTATCTGTGTGGTCAGCCGGTTGATTCAGCCATGGCCGCCTGTCTGTCCGTATGTCCCTTCGTCCGCCCGTCTATATCTGTCTTCGGTTTTTGAGATATCGATCTGAAGCTTAGCTCACGTGTTTCCTAATCAAAAAGCTGTCTATTTGTCGGAGCGGCATATATCAAACCATCGGTCATAATGAAAGACTCTTTCATTTGACAATAAATATTCACGAATTTTGGAATGGTTATTGACAAAGTTAGAGTTTCCAAAAAAATATACAGATCGTGCCACTATAACGTTAAGCTTAAATATAAATTTACCGATTAAAGTTGTTTTATTTAGCTGCAGCGCAACCGAAACTAAAGATTTTTATTGTTATTTTTTTGTCTTTGAAATTTCTCTAAAATACATGTGATGGGGTTTCAAAAAGAGCGCTACAAAAAATTTTTTAAATACAACAGATTTGATATATTAATGAAATTTTTTAGTCCTGTGAAAGTACATTCGATGCCATTATGTATGGAACTCGAACCATTCAAAAGGCCACCACGGGACTGCTTGCAGAAGACCAGACACTGAACCCAATTTTCAAATCGACCGACTGCAATTTTACGTTCGATATTCGTACGAAGTTCATCAATAGTCACTGGCTTGTTGGCATAGACCATAGACTTGACGTAGCCCCACAGGAAATATACTGACGGCATCAAATTGCACGACCGAGGCTATCACTTCGGGAAATAACACGTTCACCAAACTTGGTTTTCAAAAAATCGATTGTGGTATTCGCTGTGTTGCTTGTGTGCCGTCCTATTAAAACCACATACCGTTCAAGTCCATGTCATCTAGGTCGAGTCAAAAATATTCGGTTCCGACCGATTGCCATTCACAGTACCGTGCCAGTCTTGAACATCACGGAAGAAGTACGGCCCAATGACGTCGCCGGCCCATAAACCGCACCAAGCCGTAATCTTTTCGGGATGAAATGTTGATCCATGGAGTACGTATGGATTGCTGCCTGATCAATAACGCATATTTTGCTTATTAACGAAGCCATTCAGCCAGAAATGAGCCTTATTGCTGAAGATGATTTTTCAATGAAAGCGTCAATTTGATCTTCGAAGGATGTAGGCTAAGATCTTTTCGCGAAATTCGCCATAACGACGTCACAGAGATGTCCAACGCTTGAGAATGACGTATGAAAGACTGATTTGAGTTTTCCTCAATTGATGCGCTAGCGGCAGCAATATTCTCGGCACTTTGGCACTTTTTTCTCTCACTGACACGGAAACATTTTGTAGTGTGCTTGCGGATTCAAATTTTTCCACTAAACGCTTAATTGTTGATCTGATAGGACGATTATGACGACCATAAATTGGACGTAGCGATCTTAACGTTGAAGTCATTGACCCCGAATTTCGGTAGTAAATTTTAATAAATTCCAAAATTTTTTAAAAACTATTTTAACTGCAGCATTTGGGGGATATTTTTCAATTCACAAATATTTATTTTAAATCCTCGTAACCTGTAGCGTGAAAAACACCCCTAAACTTAACCTTAAACTTAAGCACCTGGTACCTTTCCCTCTTTCTGATGGTGATATGTTCACATATTCGTCTAAATAATTGAAACAATCGAAATAACAAATGATGAAATAAAAGTTGTCGTAATATTCTCATTTTATTACATCGCTTTTAAATACAACGCAATGCATACAACATACAATTTTGTTTCGTTTTGTTAGCTAATCAAAATCAGCAGATGGCTTTTCTTACATCAACACGTTGTACGAATTTCAGTTCATTTCTGCTTGATAAAAAATACAGCAGTTTCATATTAAATCAAAATAGATACAAGACTATCAGGTTCAATTAATATTCCCAGTATTAATTTTCATTAAGATTGGTTTTGTTCCTGTTTTTATTGGGCTTCAGACAGTTGAAGTCACAATAATCTACTTTCGTACTTGTTCAAAACAAATAACTCATAGTTAAGTTGAAACAATATTCTCGGTATAGTAAAAAAAAATATTATTGAGCTATCTATGTATGTACATTCCCTTTCCAAATCAACTCTCCAAAAGATTTGTATTAGTCTGATGCTTTTTTGACTAGTTCGATTTTAGTCAAGTATTGAAGTTGTGCTAGTGGGAATGTACACTAATGGTAAATAAAAATACATATAAACATTTTTATGCGATTTCGTTTGTGAAAATTGATTGATTTTTGTATTTCGCACATAATCTGGTATAAATACTTGCTGGCGTTGAAGGAATTATTTGCTGTTATAAAAATCCGAGTGAAAGGTAAACATTTCACACAGTTCAAAATCTATTTGTAAAGACTTTCGAACAGTTTAATTCAAATAAATATTTGGATATTTATGTTATTTTTATTTTGTTTTTGTGTAGTTTAAATGTTTATTTACACAAAGTGAGTCAAAGAATAATATTGAAAATAATAAAATAACTAAATTTACTTAGATACATGTGATTATATGTATTTGCCACTTGAAAAGGTAAATTAAAATAACTTTTTAATAGCTGTAAGAAACTAAAAATACTGACAAATATAGGCAAAATAATATTATCTGATGGAGGCATGTTCTGAAGCAAATATACCTGGTTTTGCAAGAGGCATAATTTGATTACTAAATGTCATTTCGGCCATTTTTAACATATGATATCATGATTTGTAATTTTATTTCATCGTATTCAGCAATGTTTACAATTCAGTCATGGAAAGAACAACGTTTACAAATCATTCAATTTTATATCCAAAATAATCGTTCTTCAATTGCAACTATTCGTGTATTTTTGCCATTTTATAGTCGTAATATTTGGTCACATGTACTGGCTGTTCGTGGAATTGGTGAACATTTCCAGCGTAAATTTTCTTGACATAATGTTTAAGAGACAATAAGACAAATAACCGCTCGAAGTAATGAAAAGAATGCTGCATATGCTGCTGAAGACCAAAATTTGTCGACTCCATGACCTTCCCAAGAGGTGCGACTGTCTCAAACCACAACCTGGCGAATTTTGAGAAAGGAATTTAGCTTGCATCCATATAAAATTGTTCTCACTCAAGAATTGAAGCTATTGGAGTATCGTAAATGTCGTGAAATGCTGATTTTGCCTTGGCACAACTTGAGAATGATAAGGATTTCTTTAGGAAAATCATTTTCTCCGATGAGGCTCATTAAATGGCCTCCAAGAAGTTGTGATTAACACCATTAGACCACTTTTTGTGGGGTTATTTGAAGTCATTAGTCTTCAGCAACAAGCCAGACTCTTCTCAAGCTTTAAAATTCAATAGTGGTCACGATTTGCTTGTAAGACAAATTGCAACCGATAATTATCTGGTGTATTTTGAGTATTATGAACTTTGAATTCATTATCAGAGGTAAGGATTAAATATTCAGTTCCAATCGCTTAATTTTTCAAGTATAACCCATACTTCCTTCTTACCCCTATATCTATATATTGTTCGCACTAAATTTATTCTGATCCTTAATTTAGGATTATTGCTTTTCCTTGAAGTTCACCTTGAGAACCTGTAAAAATTTTTACTTCCATATGCATCTGATCAAAAATGACCCGGACTGAAAAAAAAAAATATTTCACTTATTTTAATACAAATCTTTATTATCGCCTTTAAAATAGTCTCCTGAGCCAGTAAAAACAAGACAATATATAATTTTTCATACACTTCTTATAACTCTCGGCTGAGATTCAATGCCTTCGACGAAGTTTGTTTTTTTTTTTTGGTTTCAGTGTCTTTTTGCTGCGCCGTTCACTACTTTGTTGGAATCCTTCGACGTCATATTACAAAATGGCGATAGTCAAGCTCTGTTCTTTTCACTTTTTTGATGTAGTTTCACCTTTAACAGAGATTAATGGACAACTGAATATAGTTGGGTCCAGGTTAGTTACAGTTTCAGCTACCTTTTTCGCAGATAATCATTTTCTAACCTCAGTTTCTCTAATAAAATCTAATCTTTATTATAATCCAAAGCCACTCCCACACTATTTAATTGCTTGCATCTTAAGACATAAATCGAATTCAAACCAGTCGCCTTCAGCTTCCATTCAAATCAGCAATACATTTCAGTTATATACGCGGTTATCCACCAACACAATTAATGCAATGTGTCAATCATATTCGGTAACAGTAATATACATAAATTAATACTAATTTCATGGCTATAATTGCAATCAGAACTTAATTTATTTTCGGCGAATAAGCAATTTATCTAGCCGAGCCACTTGCACGACTAAGCACAAATACAAGTATATGATATCATTGAAATATCACGACATGCTTGAGTATTATACTAATAATTCCATTCCATCCAAACAAGCGCAAATGTCAACGAGAACTATGTAAATCAATACATACAAGTGTAGGCGAAGTGAAGCCCTTTTGATGTAATACCATAGGGCAACCCAACAATGAATGACATGTGTAATTCAGTAAGAGTACTCATGCTAAAAATATATAAATACGAATATAGACATTTCATGTTAGTCTCTGCACGGAAATAGAATGATAAGGAATTTAAGGTAAAAACAGTCCCGACAAGGATACCCTTTTCTGTTATTACGAAGTAGTAGCATTAGCGGGGAATTGATTTAGCCATGTTCGTCTGTCGTATATATACGAACTAGTCACTCTGTTTTCGAGATATCAGTCTGAAATTTTGCTACCGTTCTTTTCTCAACATTAAGCTACTCTGCTTTGTTAAAACGTGGCATATAGCTGACATAAAAACATAATGATCGGAATCAAGTGTTTGTAGGAAAAATTTTCCCATTTGACGTTATATCTTCATCAAATTTGGCATGAGTTACCAATTCTCAGATCTAGTCACTTTAGTATGATGCTGCCATACAAACTGATAAATGAAAATTCTTGTAAGCAAGCTTTTGTATTTGTGAATGGTATTCTAGCGACAGCGCAACAAAATTGAATCAATGAGCTTTAGCAATGATGACAAGGACAAACCCTGAAACCTTTGCGAAGTTTAAGTAGTGATTTAAAGTAATCTCGAGTTTAAAGTAAGTTAAATTTAGCCTTTAGTTGACAAATTATGGAATAGTGTTCACTTTTGATGAAGTCTTTTGGACGGTACTCTCGAGTGTGAGGTTAGAAAGATCAATGTTTAACGGATGGTTCCAGAGAAGGTCAAATCTTCGATCAAGTTCTTTGAACAGTAAAACAAATCTCTGAAAAAACGATTTATCTAATCCCTCATGTTCTCTCGATGTCGTGCGTATATTTTGCTATTAATTGAATTAACTCCGTTATATGACCGGAAAGTACGTGAATTATACTCGAGCTCAAGCTTGTGTTGTAGACTGATAGGTGAGAAACCAGTCTTCTCTCTGAAACGATCGATTATCGTAGATCCCAAGAAGTTTATCAAACCATGGTTGTGAACGAAAAAAATCCATAATAATCAAGCTTTCGGTATCTCGATCTCGATCTTAATAGAGTCTGTGTTTAATGCCGACCATGTTCTAAAGCCTAGAAAGGTATATACCATATTTTTTCTATTTTTAGATTCACATAACTCAAAGAGAGAATAGCTTCAGAAAGAATTCTGTAAAATAGTTAGTCGATTCATATTCTTCTTCTTATTCTTTATTGGCGTAGACATCGTTTACGCGGTTATAGCCGAATTTACAGCAGCACGTCAGTCGCTCTTTCTTTTCGCTATTTGGCGCCAATTAGAGATTCCAAGTGTAGCTAGATGCTTCTCCATCTGGTCTTTCCAACGGAGTGGAGGTCTTCCCCTTCCTCTACTTCCCCCGAAAAGGACTGCGACGTAAACTCTCAAAGCTCAAGTGTTTTCATTCTTGCGGACGACATGACCTAGCCAGCGTAGCCTCTGTCTCTAAATTCGCTGAACTATGTCAATGTCGTCGAACATCTCATACAGCTCATCCTTCCATAGACTGGCCGTGGCCAATGCGCAAATGACCGTAAATCTTTCGCAGAACCTTTCTCTCGAAAACTCGCAACGTCGACTCATCAGATGTGGTCATCATCCAGAATTTGATCTTTGTCCAGAGAGGACTCGACTTCTCAATTGCGTATTCAATCCGAAGTAGCGCCTGTTGGCAAGCGTTATTCTGCGTTGGATTTCGAGGCTCACATTGTTGTTGCTGTTAATACTGGTTCCAAAACTGACTGTCAACAGTGACGTGGGAGCCTTGTCCCGAGTGCGATGACTATTTGTTTGAAGACTGGAGATATTTCGCCTTGCCCTCGTTCACTACCAGACCCATTTGCTTCGCTTCTTTATTAAGTATGGTTAAAGCAGAACTAACGGCGCGGATGCTGAGGTCATTGATATCAATATCATCGGCGTACGCCAGCTGTTGTACACTATGTAGAAGATACTAGATACAAGTACCTTCTCTGATTAGTTTTGCAGCTCGAATTATTTTTAGTAAATTGAAGAGGTCACACGATGGAGGGACGCCTTGTCTGAAACCTCGTTTGGTATCGAACGGCTCGGAGAGGTCCCTCTTGATGCTGACGGCGATAATGATCTTCCTTTTGCGTCGTGTCAATAGCATTTTCGTAATTCCTCCGTTTATTTTTTTTGATAACCTAAACTGCTGCAAAACTTTATTTGGAATTATTGCCTTGTATACTTGTAGTTACCGCTTTGTTTTATTTTGATTCACAAGAGAACTAACTCTTTAATTGCTCTCAGTTCCACTTGTTGCCAAGAGTTATGCTGTCTTATTTTATTTATGAATATTTCGCCTTTATTCCCAGCAGGGATTCCTTATGCATACTATGTATGCCTCATAGATGTCAACACACCTACACTTCGTAGAGTTATGACATCATGGCATACAATCAGACACATCTGATACACGATGCTGCTCTTGTATCAACCTACTTATGCAAATTGTATTTGCTCAGCTGTAAGACGCAAGCAACACAAGACGCATAAGTGACAATCAGCATAACGATTTGACTGAGATTTAAATGGGCGCATTGAGCATACGCTGCGATTTGTCATGGCAACAACAACAAGTGTGATGTGATACGCCAAACTGGCAGCAGTAAACATAAAAAACAGTTAGACAACCAACAATTACTTGCAACATGTTGTCGGGCGACTGCCATATACACGTGTCAATATGCATATGTGTTTAAACATATACAAGTTGTTTTTGTTGTTGTGTGCGGGTGCATTCGCCTGCTTGATTGCCGACTTCTCGCTGCGCTCATTTGCTTTGATGTGCAATTCTCAAAACTAATCTGTAATTTCCGTTTCCTATCGCATTCACCACATACGCTTGTGCTTGCACACAGGAATAGTAGCAGCAGCAGCAAGTGGAAAATGTCGATGTCAGCAACAACCCTGGCAATAAAGATAACAGTGGTAAAAGCAAACCACAACAACAAAAGCATGCTAGTAAGCTACAATGACTGTGACAGTGTTTCGCTTATTGCAGAATTTCGGTTGTGGCAACATATTTACAGTTAAACACAAATGTCTTATGTGCAGCGCAAACATATGCTCCGTAATTGTTGTTTCTGTAGCTGTATTGCAGTAACAATAGCAAGCACAATGCTAACGGGTAGGCAGCAAAACAACAATACAAATCCACACTCGCACAAAGGAGCTCATACGTACAGAGATATGTGCATATTTTAAAGGGAATTCTCGGCAACAGTCAGAGGCTCACACAAAGCCGGAAAGCTCACATACTTGTTAAAAGTGACTGCGTTGAGTAAGCGACGATTACTGGTAGCGTTGACTTAAACTATCTTACGCTTCTGTAAATTACAATTTTTCAATGTCATGTTTCCTTATGAGTCTTCACTTTTAGTCTGTGCCGTAGTTCTTCTTCTTTTTTGTTTTTGAAGAGTACTCGTAGAGGCGAGGGCATATAGTGCACAATTACCACAATCAGTGGTAGAGTTTGAGCAAGTGAGTTCAAATTAAGATTAAGTTTTTTCTACAACGGATTACAACTTTGAAGACTCCTTGTTAATATTTATGATTAAAAAAGCATGCGTGTACGCTGAAAAATTTTTGACTCTCTAATCATCGAAGGATAATAAGGGAATAAACTCAGTCTGATATTAAGGTATTAGCTTCAATTAAATACTAGACCCAATAGCACTGATGTCGTAAATAGTTACGATATTCTCTATTGTTGTAGACGTTTTCCGAAATTTGAAGAAAGTTTCAAATTACAATTATATTCCAGTTTAAATAGTAAGATAATCGCCTGAGCCATTATTAATTTCAAACAAGATCTCAGTCGTGTTGAAAGGTCGGTTGATTTCATTGTAACCCTTCTCTGGAACCTTGGTGATGGTTGCGGGCTTCAATAAGTAAACACATTGTCTTCGAGTGATAAAAGATATTTGAAGTTCAAGCGGCAAATGCACCAGTTATTGAGTTTGATGGGTGATCAACTGGCAGTAGCAAAAGCTACAAGGTCTGACAAGAGATTTTAATCTGGTACTTGGAGTTTGCTCCAATCTGCTCATTGGCTTTGACCTTTCATGGTGGCTATGGTTTAAAACTAAAGGTGACTTAAAGTAGAATTCAAAAATCATTTCCTTGTGGAAATACACTGCGGCCGGGTGCCAGATCCACAGCACGGCAGAGGTTGTAGGTCGGCCTCGAACCCGACCAAGATGGAAAAGCTGTTCCTTTCATAAGTTCAATTTGGAATTAAATTAAAGCAAATCGGTTGAATGTTTCGAACATAATCATGTCCGCCAGTTTAAAAAAGTGTGTTTTGAGAAAAACGCATTTAAAGTTTGAGGTGTGCTCTTCGAGCGCTCCGAACGTCGAGTGGTACTAATATTTTTGGACCTTTTTCGAAACCTTCCAATGATAAAGTGGGTTTACATTAATTCTAAGGGTATAAGGGAACAGAAAATGCAAAAAAAAAAATTTAAAAGATTACCCTACAAACACCTTAACTAACACACATTTGAAGATTTTTCAGTAATATTTTTGATGAAAAAGTCAAATATTTTTCGAGTTACACGTAATCTCTGCCCGCACCAAAATATTGGGTAGTCGAAAAAGTATTTTCGTATTTCTAATCGAACGTCAACTTGTTTTGAAAATTACTAACTTGAGAAAGGCGCGTTTAAAGATTAAACAATAAAGCCGATTTAACTGATTGAACTGAGCGACTACACTCTAGAGGGCTGTAATTCAGAATACCTTTGAGAAATGAAAATAAAATTTTAGTACGCTATTTTTAAAGGTAAAAACAATCGAAGTAAGAAGAAGAGGTGTTAACCATTAATGCCAAAACAGCTCCAAGATGAAAAATATAAAATACAACTTTCAAATACTATTAAGTAGTTTACTGTTGAAATGAGATTTCATCAACATATTTGAAAATACCATACAAATTAGCAAAAACAAAATTTAACCTTAAGTTAATCAATTTTAATTACATTACTTTTGACCCTTTGATCAAATAGAAGATTATTATTCTGTTCATATTTTAAAATTTCGTATTTTCATCTTTGAGATCTTTTGATAAAACTTCATACATGTTCCTATTTTTAATCAAGATATTTCTGTAAATGCTGCCTTTACATTCATATTTCGCTTCAACTATTTCATCACCATTGCCCTTAGAGAATATTCTCTTTTTAGTTTCGTTATTACGTGTGAAATTACACAAGCAACAAGTATTTGCATAACATCGACTCTTACACACATATCACAAAGTATATACTTATATGAGGCTATCTGGTCTATCAGTCTCCTTTGTAGATGTTCAAGGACATTTCGGTAATATAAACAAGAATTCGAGGAAATAAAGGGAATCGTAGAGTCACACATACATTTGCATATAGGAAATTAATTTCCTTTGAGTGTGGAAAAATATTTTAATAAATGCGTTGATATTAACAGCTTATTAAAATAACACGTTAATGTATTTCTGTAAATTTAATATATTTTATCAGAAAATAAATAAAAGCAAAAAACACAAGTCGATTGAAGGAATTTATCTGAATAAAAAAATTAATAATCTTCCCTTAGCTGCAATAAAAAATTAAAATATTACTTTTTTGTGTCTCTTTGAGTTTAATATAATTTATCAGAATATAAATGGAAATAAATAAATGCAAAGAACAAAAAATACATTAAAGAAATTTATAAGATTACAACAATTTAAAAACCTTAAATTAGTTGTAATAAAAAATTTTAACAATATCAATTCTAAAAATTTTTTAATCTACGGAAACTTTTGCCAAGCAATATATGGCAATTTAAAAAACCATAAAACTAACGAGTTTATAAAAATTTAGTTAGATGAATATTCGAATATAATTGTGTGTGGAGAACTGTAGTTATTAAGGTTAGTTGTTTGTGTTGACCCTGTTCCAAAAAAAGGTACTTGCGGTGACAAGCATAAGCCCCTGGAGATTCATCTGAAAGCAATCGGACAAAAAAAAATAGTTTTATAAATAGATAATCCCGGGCCTGATCGAAGGATTTTATTTTGTTTTCAAAATTAACAAAATGGTGGCCTCAGAAATTTTTTTAATTTTTGCAAAAAAATCAACAGTTAATTGGTCTTAAAAATCGAAATTTTCGAAAAAATAAAAATCTCTCGATCAGGCCCGAGTTTATTATGTATTCTAAACCGATTCAAAAAACATAGTTTTGAGAAAAACGCGTTTAAAGTTTCACACTAGCGCTTTGAAGTGCCTGAGCTCTCTTTCTTATTTCTCGAATAATTCAAAAACTAATTGTCGGATCTAACTGCTCCTAACCCCTTAAGTGAATGTGAGCTACTTTACTTTTTTCATTTATTTTTTATTTTAAGTAATTTCTGATGACACGTTATTTCTCCATATATAAGTCGCTTAAAACTTATCATTAAACACAGCTAGTTGTTGAAAAATGGTAGAAAATATATTAATTAAAATATCCACATTATACATTTGCTGTTCAGTCCTTTTACTGAGCTTGATTTAGTCGTCTAAGCTCGTTCATCACGATAGTTTAAGTTTCCTCTATGATTTTTATTCTTATTTCAACTTTCTTGGTTCCTCCGGTTGAATTTTCAGCCTTAAAAGGCAATAATAGATCAGTAACAAAACTAACTTGTTTTCAAAAGATTTGAGAGGTCATGTTAAGTTTAATGAAAGTCAAATTTTCAAAGTTACAATTAACAATTTTAGATATTTTAAGAAAGAATATTACTCTTCATACTATGGATCACGCTAACCTGACCTGTTGATAATCGTCAATCATAATTTAATTACGGAAATAAAAATTGTATTGTGGAAAAGTACCTTAAGGGGTAACATGGGTTTACAGGTATCATAAAATCTAATTTCTTCTATTGTCTTATTAGTATTGTTCTCTAGAATATTTTCCTAAATTTTCAAGTTGATCCGAGTAATAGTTTCGGAGTTACAGCCTTGAGAACTTGTGCGTTCGAGTCTCTAAACGCGTTTTTCAGGAAACTGTGTTTTCGAGAACTACTCAACCTATTTTCATGAAATTTCACACAGGTCTTTGAGATACAATTCTTAAAGATTTGGACGAAAGATTTTTTTAATTACAACTATTTGGAAAAACGTGTCACAAAATTTTCACTGAAATTTTAATTTTTTTGTAAAACCGTCTGCCAAATGCCTTATTTGCAGTTCTTTTTTCCTTCATCCAAATTCCAAGTTAGGTTTTAAATTAAAACACCTATTTTTCACGTTAGATGATCCTTTAAGGAAATATATCAGAGTTTAAAATTCTTTAGTTCCCAAAATTTCCAAAGTGTAATAAAATATTCCATTTTTGGAATGAGAAAAATATTTTTGAAAAAAGGCTGTTTTTTTACCCTAGGAAACCTATATTACTCCTTAATTGATAAAGAAGTCGGGCCCAGAGCTTAATTTCAATAACCATTATATTCACTTAATTGTCGAAGAAAACGATAAAAATTATTAACGCTCATGGGACACAAAGCCAGGAAACTATCGTAGCTCTTCTGTTCACGTTGCCAGTATTCACATTCGTACTTGAGAAGTATACATCCGTAGTTGTATAAAAAGTCTGTATGATGTAAGTTTAAATAAGTTACATAATTTCCGGCTTTTCTCTCTTCATATTTAATAACGCAACGAGAAACTGCACAAAACAGAAAAGAAAGGTTCGTTCGTAAGCACGTAAAAGCTCTTTATGGGCCAACTACTACCGAATAATTTCCCTGTCGCCTATAAACGCGAATGTTTGTAAATGTTAGGGTGTTCATAGTTTGCATTATTTTATTATTTTATTTTTATTATTTATTTTGAAGCATCAGAGTATAAACTAAATTTTCAACGGTATAAAGTATTACAACGCTTCATATTTGGTTAACAAATTTAATACCAAAAAATTTTCATTTTCATTAAATTAAAAGAAATATCTATGGACACCCTAATACATATATAGAAACACCCACCGCTGTGAGAATATTAAGTTATAAGCTTTGAAATGGTGTGCGATCCTTTAATTAAATCTGTCAACAGCTCTGTACAATATGCCGGCATTTAATATACAGAAAACGAAAATGGAGGGAAAAAGCGAGAAAAACATATAAAAGCTTTAAAAATTAACAAAAAAGGTGTCGTAAACTTTTTTTAAGCGCAATTTTTTTGATTTCACCCTCACTGGAGTACTTTTAGCACTCGCCCCATTTTATGGCGACCTTCAGTATTCGTGCCCTGCCGCTGTTCATTTGAGCGCTCGTGTTCGACTGACCAAGCAAACGGTATTACCATTGTTGTTGTGTCCGCTTTATTGCCTGCTTTTAGGCGGACAATACGCAATTTAACGCTGACATGTTAATCAATGTTGTCATTGAGCGCCCTGCTGATATTTTCGACTATACAAACGCATACACTTGTCAGATATGCGTGTGTGTGTTGTAAGTGCGGCGTGGTTAGTTGAATGAAATGGTAATTTTATGGCGCTCACAAAGGCGCTTTTCACCTTCACAACTTTAATGTGGTCGCTTTCCTGTATGTGTAGGTGTAAATGAAAATAAATATTGGAAATAAATTTTTGATTTAATATTAAATTTGTTACTTGCCAACACATACACACAAATATTTTATTGTTTTTGCATTTGATTGAAGAAGTATTTTTCATTGTCCTCAGGATTAGGTATATTTGTCGATTTTATTTCAATTTTATTTCCATTTACCAAAGCAACAATTATTTATTGGTATTACTTGCACATACAGGCAATAAATTATTTATGACAAAGCCGGTAAAGATTCATCTGACCTTTATGGCGTACAATTGCATTCATTTATATTTATCAGGAAATAGCATCGCTTCTTGTGAAATATTGTTTCAATTATTCTGTCTAAATTGAAATTTTCTCCACGAAAGCATATTTTTTATAAATCCACATGTAGGTACGAATGAATATTTTGTCTACAGCTGTCTATAATTATAACTTTTATTTATGATGAGAGCAAATATATTTCAAGAAAATTCATAAAATAAATGGAGGTAAATTTGTTATGGCTAGCTAACTATTACTAAAGGTTTTGTAATCGATTAGATCGGATAGATGAAGTAACTGAATAGGTCTCTGCGCCTTTATTATGAAAGTATTTCCGATTTCCACTTTACCAATTTAGAAATTGTTTGAAATTTTCTACTTGTATATAACTTAAAGATAGTTAAATATATATGCCCAATTTTTCACTTTATGTTGTATATTGATCAAACTAATCCTTCGCCTTTCTAATCCAAAATAAGCGCCTTCTCTATACGTTACGATGGCTATGGTTTACCTATTTGAAATTTTGCTGTGAACGCATTATTCGCCCTTAAAAGTGTATCCAATGTAAATAAGCTGTTATTTTTCAATTTTAACCAAATTACATTTCTCATATCATTCTCGTTTCAATCACACTAGTCTCCTATAAATTCTGTATTGCTCATACGACATTGTGTACTATATGAATACAGTATTTCATAAATAAATTTCCAAAAACATTTGTTGTCAAGGAACCTTCATTTTTTTTTTTTTTTACTAAAAAAGTCTACTTAGGAAGAAGCGGATACTCTAAGTCTTGTTGAAACCAAATATCGCCGAGATCACGGGCTTCAATTTCACGTTCTCACCCCATCATTTTTGAAGAAATATGAACCCATGATTCTACCGGCCCATAAACCACATCCAACCCTTGTTTTGTCTAGATGTTCAAGAGCCATCTCTTCAGGTTGCGCAAAGTTTGGGAAACACATTCTTTACAGAACGTGAATTTTCGTAATAAAGCTGTTTAGGCGTAAGCCTTTCAATAATACAATGCCAAAGAATTTGAACAAAAACAACATGACAGACTATTGAAAACAGAACCTCTCTACTTGCATCACCTTATAGTTATAGACTTTTTAAGAGAGGTCAACCAGTAATTTTTTTAATTTTATTTTCCTTTCGCTGAAATCCTTTATACCAATTTAGCTATATCAACTTCTTCAAATTTCATCCAAGTTTCCTTAAATTATCAATATTTTTACTAAATGTATGGATTACACGATAGCCGGACAGAAAGACATCTAAAAATGTATACGGCTCATCATCCATTTCATATTGATATAGGTATGTATATGGTAAAACCCAATATCCGATTCCATTAATTTTAGCTGTTGCACACAACCGTTGAGCGAACAAGACTATAATTCCATAAGCAACAGGTGGTGGTGGGAGTACAATATAGTCATATTTTTAGTCGAAAATATAATTTATTGAAATTCATTCAACAATTTTATACATATTCAGAGCATACATATAACAGTGTTTTACTTAAAAATTGCTAAGCTTCATGATATATTAATAATAAATGCTGGTGCCCAAGCATGTAATTGAATATAATAACTATTATTGCATGTCACATGATAAGCTTTTGGTTTTGTGTAAATATTAATTTAGATTTATGCACAAAAACCCAATTGATTCGTTGAATGCCAGAACAATAAATGAAATTGAATTTTTTTGTATTGTTCCAGTTGCATGTAAATTTGGTATTATTTTAATAAATCGCATTAGCAGTATCAGTTACAATTTTTTGTATTAGTTTCATACAATTATTTGGCCACAAGCTTGGAGTTTGACAGATTGGCAGACTTTAGTGCAAGGTTCAGAAAAAAATATTAATTATTTTTCAAAATAAATGGCCTTAGTATCTTACGTTGTATAAATGTTAAAGGGTTAGACTAAAACCGATTACAATAATAAGATTTCGGACCAATAAAACTTCACAGGCAGTTTTGTGATCGCTTGAGTCGGTATTGCATAGAGATGCGCTAGATAAACACCAGTAAAGAGAAAATACTCCACATGTTACAGTTTTTATTTGATAAAGTCGAAAACGAAAGGCGGCTGACTGAAGAGGAGAATAATACATATGATGCTAATAACGTAGAATTTTTAACTCATTGATTCTGATTCGGTAATTTTAATGTCAAAAGTGCAACATGTGCTTGAACCGTCTAATGGAAGCAATTGCACAAAACATATGTCTTTGGGTTATGGGACAGGACTCCTGAATACATATATTAATAATGATTCGCCAAAAGCTCCGGGAGCTTGGTTGAGAGATTCTTTTGTATTCAGATTATCGTCCGAAATAAGCTCCAGATAATTACAACTGTTTACACGAGAATAATTTTACTGGTGAAAATTTCACTTCCAAAGAAGCTTATGGAATCTGACTGTCCCAAAAAATTGCCAATAAGGAAGAGAGCTCCAATGAGAGAGAAAAAAAGTCATGAAATTATCTTCAAAATGATAAAAATATTTTGACGATTATTCTAATCAAGTTAAGTAAAGCCTTAAATTTAAAAGGAAAGTGATGTTTTTTTTTATATATATAGTACTTGTAGAAGCCCTAAATTACCGCATTTTCATTTCAGAAAAAGTAGGAAATCTTTGTGCAAAGTTGCCCAGCTTAAATATTTCCAACTCATAATGACAATGATATTTTTAAGGAAATAAAGACTAATGAATCAAGTTAATCTCATTGGGGTATTAAAAATATCGATTACGGGTTAATTTTCGGATGCCAGAGGATCTCCACCGGTTCCACGGAGCGGCAATTTCGGTTAGGGAACAAGAAAAAATACACAGGCAAATCTGGTGATACGGTGGTTGATCGATGTTATTCTTTACGTTTTTAGCTTTAAATTCGGTCACAATCGAGGCTTGATGCGCTGTTGCATTATCATCATGAAAAATCGATGAATTGTTCTTCCACAATACCGGCCGCATATACATCAATACGACTAGAAAGAACTCCTTACTGAACGTTTGTTCCTCTCGAACAAATTCACGATACACATACCCAAAAATATCGAAAAAACAATGAGCTTTCATCTTGATTTTTGTGCGGCTTTGGCGTGGTTTGATTGGTTTCGGCTCGTTTTTCCCTTCTATTCCGATGATTGTTGCCTTGTTTACATGTCAAACTCGCAAATTCATTTACCATCGGCAGTTATAAAGCTCGCCATGAATGTGGGATCGGAATTCGCACGATCAAGCATGAGATCTATTTACGGTACTCTTTTTGTAAAAATTTCTTCTTTATCCGGACGAGTCGAGCAGGAACGCGTTTCGTTCCACCCAAAATCCTTCGACCGGGTTTGCGAGAGATGTCGAGCTCTTGCCATCTTCCTTGGACTTGCCTAACGATTTTCAGGCACCATTTCCTTCACTTTTTCAATACTTTCAGTTTAGTCATCAGTTAAAAAGGTCGAAGGTCGTCCAGAACGAGACACGTCTTCAGCGATTTCTCGTCCGTCTTTGAAGGCTTTGTATCACTTTTTAATCAAACTGAATCTGTTAAGATGCAGATAAAATTTCAAGTGAATATTTGCGATACCTCCTCCAAGTGCCTCCGAGTACCATCGTTGACCGATTCGAAACATTCGTTTTCCCGAAAACACGCCTTTAAAATTTTCGATAATGAAGGTTTGATATTACCTTTATATCACTTTAATAATGTTTTAAACCCAGAAAAATTAATTTTTGAAAATCAAAAGTTGACCTACTCTTAAATGAAAATTTACTACAACACATATTGAATATTCAAAATCTAAGCACCGTAAATCATTTCCTTAAATTTTCAATGACCTTAATTCGCCATCCGAAAAATAGTTTCACGCATGAATCTCTTAAATTTAAATTCATACTGTCATAACCCATGTCACGTGATCTACATACGTTGCCAAGCGGAATGCAGACAAGTGAAGCTTTAAACCCGAAAGCATTGCTGATAACAGGGCACGTAACCCCATGTAAGCGACATGCGGGTAAAAAGCGTTTTAACGGATTAGTCATAGTTTCGGCGAAATAACAGGGAGAAAACAAGAAAAATAATTTTGTTGTAATAAATGCAAGAGAAAAGGCGCTTAAAATGCATAGCAAGTGCCAACCAAAATGCGAGCGCTACAAATTTACACGCATACAAGCGCTGAAACCAGAGTATAAATTGATAGATATATTTTTATGAAAACTAAATGTCCAATTCAAGTTTTATGCAGATAGATCAAGGGATTACGTTGTCAGAGAATTTTGCATATTTAATGCGACAATGGGGAGCGAAAAACGTGAGCACGTATATTTTTGTTAGAAAAATTAGAATTTTTAAAATTCACTCAGCAGCAAGAGAAACTAACGTGAGCGCATCGCTCATAGAAGTACAAAAACTTTACATAAAATTAAAAATCGCTTGAATCACGCGAAAAGCACGCACCTCGCAACACCGTTACAAGCGCATAGGTAAAACGTAAACAAAAACGCGAACGTTCCTACACATGTCTGTATATGTACATATGTATGTACACATGCGTGTGTGTTGCGTCAGCCGTGGCGTATGATTTATTCGTTCTGCCTACTCTAATACCAATCATGGTGCCGTTGACGGGTGAACTTTTATAAAATCAACTTTTGTTGTTGATGTTGTTGTACTCCTATTGTTTTAATTGTTGTTGGATTTGTTTTTATTGTTTTTGGGATTGTTCTTTTACATTTTTTCCTCGTCTGCAGTTCAGGAATTTGCGTAAATTGGAAATTGAATTCAGTTATCAACGAGACATTCTTCGCCAACAGGCAGCAGGAACTAAGCTGTCGGCATTTATCAGGCAGCTTGTCGCTCAGCATTGTTTGGCGCATTGATTTGACTTGCGTATTTCTTGGGAAGATGCTACACAGCGTTGAATTCAATTAAAACTTTGACGTGTGATAAACAAAACCAAAAAACAAAAGGCAAAAACAAGTGCAAAAACAAAAATAGTTAAAGATGCTGTGCGTGTGTTGGTGACGAACTTTATCAAGGTTGACGTTTCTATTTGACGCTTCAAGCTACCTTTTCTTACGAAGTTTCTTATTGCCTGTTTGTATAATTATTCATTTTCCTAGAAATTATAGACCATGATTTATGTGCATTACGCAAGCATTACATAATGGAACTTTGCTTGTGAAGTGGAAATTCTATAGAATTGTGAGCTTAGGACTGAAAGTAGTCTTCACGGAGAGTGTATTTTTACTTAAAAAAGACAAGTATTATGGCCTACTATAATTTTTTGCTAACAGTACAATAAATAGTACATCGCTTGTTCCTTCAAAAGCAAGGAAATTGTGGATATTTTATGTATTAAAAGACGATTTTGAATGTCAGAAATGCCGCTTGAACGCTATAAAATGAAGCGGCTTTTTGCATCTGATTGTGACTGATGATGAAAAATTGATTCATTACGACAATTCTTCTATCTTATTATATCTTTAAGACCTGTGTAAAATTTTATGAAGATCGGTTGAGTAGTTCTCGAGAAATATTGCCAATCGACCTCAAAACACACAGTTTCGAGAAAAACTCGTTTAAAGACGGCGCACTTAGCCTAGCTAGTTTCAGGCGCACAAGTTATCAAGGCTGTATCTTCGGAACTATTACTCGAATCATCTTCGATCGATTTTTCGAAACGCGTAAACCCATGTAACCCCTTAAACCCTTAGGTACCAACTATGAAGAACATCATGTTCAAAGTTGACTTTTTACAGAAAATATCGGTCAGTGTGTGAGATACGAGTACATAGTTGAAATTCGGAGATAATCCTTTTCTGATTATAATAATTTAGTATGTCTAAATGTCAAAAATTAGTTGTATCGGGATAAAGCTTCCCTTAGGGTGACCGCATATATCGGCCAATATGTGAGTTATCAAAATAAAATAAGTGTGCGTTTTTTACTCATAACAATGAATTGTGCCTAATATACATACATACATAGATAAAATCGGGTGAAAACTTGGCCTAGCTCCCAAATAAATAATATCACAATTTTTAACATTCGATTGACTTTAGTCTAAAATATTTAAAATCGATTGAGAATAATTTAGTAATCTAACTAATCTATTCACGATTTCGTCTAACAATGAAGTTGAACCCTTTCGCTACAATTGTCAATATTGCCAACACCTGAAGCTATTTGATCAGCTGCGAAACCTTTTCTGAAAAAAGTTCGCAAATGTTTTTTTGAAATAAAGTCTATTAATATTTATGTATTGAAATGTACTCGTGGTTATACACCTTTATGAATTAAAAATCCAATCTTCAATATATTTTTATTTATCCTTTCATTTTCAGTTTTACAAGATAACAACAGGCGAATAATTCTGTCAACAAACGGAAAATAGCTGC
>JAPZAG010001124.1:0-34282 GCA_027475135.1 Bactrocera correcta | reverse complement strand
CTTTAACCTACGGAAAGTGACATGAAGCCATGGTGGCATAACGGCGGTGCATGTAGAATAATTCCGTAATTTTATATTTAGGTATAAAGCCGATTTGCTTGTATATATGCATTTAGAAATCGTTATCGAAATGCTTCAAATCATTAGTTTAACATATTTAAGTTAACAAACCTTCTTTAAAGAACTGAAGTTGACATAAACCCATGGCGGATTAACGGCAGTGCATTTGGAAGGATTCCGTTTTCCTATGTTTAGGTATAAAGTCAAGTTTCTTGTATTTACATATTTAGCAATCGATATCGAAATGCTTCAAATCATTAGTTTAACATTTTTAAGTTAATTAACCCTATTTATCTTCCTGAAGTCTACATCAACCCTTAACGGCATAACGGCAGTGCATTTAGAAGAATTACGTAATCTTATATTTGGGTATAATCTTATATTTAGATATAAAGTCGATATATATCGAAATGTTTCAAATCATTATTTTAACATATTTAAGTTAATTAACCTTCTTTAACGAATTGAAGTTGACATAAAGCCATGGCGACATAACGACAGTACATTTGGAAGAATTCCGTAATCTTATATTTACGTATAAAGTATACACATTTAGCAATCGATATCGAAATGCTTCAAATCATTAGTTTAACATATTTAAGTTAATAAACCTTCTTTAACTCACTGAAGTCTACATAAAGCCTTAACGGCATAACGGCAGTGCATTTAGAAGAATTATGTTATCTTATATTTAGGTATAAAGTCGATTTTCTTGTATTTACATATTTAGCAATCGATATCGAAATGCTTCAAACCATTAGCTTATAATATTTAAATAATTAACCTTCTTTACAGAAGCCATAACGGCATAACGGCAGTATATTTGGGTAATTTCCGTAATCTTTTATTTAGGTATAAAATCGATTTTCTTGTATATACACATTTAGCAATCGATATCGAAATGCTTCAGCTCATTAGTTTAACATATTTAAGTTAATAAACCTTCTTTAACTTTCATAACTGCAGTGCACGCAGAAAAATTTCCATAATCTTATATTTAGGTATAAAGTCGATTTTCTTGTATATACATATTTAGCTATCGATATCGAAATGCTTCAAATCATTAGTTTAACATATTAATTTAATAAACATTTTTTAGCTTACTGAAGTCTACTTAAACCCTTTTACGGTATAACGGCAGTGCATTTAGAAGAATTCCGTAATGTTATAATTTTATATTTGGGTGTAAATTCGATTTTCTTGTATTTACACATTTAGCAGTCGATATCGAAATGCTTCAAATAACTGGTTTAACATATTTAAGTTAATAAACCTTCTTTAACGAACTGCAGTTTATACAAAGCCATGGCGGCATAACGACAGTACATTTGGAAGAATTCCGTAATCTTATATTTATGTATAAAGTCGATTTTCTTGTATATACACATTTAGCAATCGATATCGAAATGCTTCAAGTCATTAGTTTAACATATTTAAGTTAATAAACCTTCTTTAACGCACTGAAGTCTACATAAAGCCTTAACGGTATAACAGCATTGAATTTAGAAGAATTCCGTTATCTTATATTTAGGTATAAATTCGACTTTCTTGTATATATTCATTTAGCAAGCCTTAACGGTATAACAGCATTGAATTTAGAAGAATTCCGTTATCTTATATTTAGGTATAAATTCGACTTTCTTGTATATATTCATTTAGCAAGCGATATCAAAATGCTGCAAACCATTAGTTTAACATATTTAAAAAAAATTAACCTTCTTTAACGTGTTGAAGTTGGTACAAAGCCTTGGCGGCATAATGACAGTACATTTGGAAGAATTCCGTAATCTTTTAGTTAGGTATAAAGTCGATTTTCTTGTATATACACATTTAGCAATCGATATCGAAATGCTTCAAATCATTAGTTTAACATATTTAAGTTATTAAACCTTCTTTAACGCACTGAAGTCTACATAAAGTGCTAACGGCATAACGACAGTACATTTGGAAGAATTCCGTAGTCTTATATATAGGTATGAATTCGATTTTCTTGTATATACATATTTGGCAAGCGATATCGAAATGCTTCAAATCATTAGTTTAACATATTTAAGTTAATTAACCTTCTTTAACGTGTTGAAGTTGATATAAAACCATAACGGCAGTGCGTTTGGAAGAATTCCGTAATCTTATATTTAGGTATGTAGTTGAGTTTCTTGGATTTACACATTTTGCAATCGATATCGCAAATCTTCAAATAACTGGTTTAGCATATTTTGGTTAATTAACCTTCTTTAACTTACTGAAGTTTAAATAAAGCCATAACGGCATAACGGCAGTATATTTGAGTGAATTCCGTAATCTTATAATTAGGTATAAAGTCAATTTTCTTGTATATACACATTAAGCAATCGATATTGAAATGCTTTAAATCATTAGTTTAACATATTTAAGTTAATAAACCTTCTTTAACGCACTGAAGTCTACATAAAGCGTTAACGGCATAACGGCAGTGCATCTAGAAGAATTCCGTTATCTTATATTTAGGTATAAATTCGATTTTCTTGTATATACATATTTGGCAAGCGATATCGAAATGCTTCAAATCACTAGGTTAACATATCTAAGTTAGTTAACCTTCTTTAACGTATGGCAGTTGATATAAAGCCATAACGGCAGTGCATTTGGAAGAATTCCGTAATTTTATATTTAGGTATGAAGTCGATTTTCTTTTATATACACATTTAGATATCCATATCGAAATGCTTGAAATCATTAGTTTAACATATTAAGTTAATAAACATTTTTTAGCTTACTGAAGTCTACATAAAGCCTACCGGCAGTGCATTTAGAAGAATTCCGTAATGTTATAATTTTATATTTAGGTATAAATTCGATTTTCTTGTATATACACATTTAGCAAGCGATATCGAAATGCTTCAAATTATTAGTATAACATATTTAAGTTAATTAACCTATTTTAACGTATTGAAGTTGATAAAGAGCCATGGCGGCATAACGACAGTACATTTGGAAGATTTCCGTAGCCTTATATTTAGGTATAAAGTCGATTTTCTTGTATATATGCATTAAGCAATCGATATCGAAATGCTTCAAATAACTGGTTTAACATATTTAAGTTAATTAACCTTCTTTATCTTACTGAAGTTTACATAAAGCCATAACGGCATAACGGCAGTATATTTATATGAATTCCGTTATCTTATATTTAGGTATAAAGTCGATTTTGTTGTACATACACATTTAGCAATCGATATCGAAATGCTTCAAATCATTAGTTTAACATATTTAAGTTACTTAACCCTCTTTTTCTTACTGAAGCCTGCAAAAGCCTTAACGGCATAACGGCAGTGCATTTAGAAGAATTACGTAATCTTATATTTAGGTATGAATTCGATTTTCTTTTATATACACATTTAGCAAGCGATATCGAAATGCTTCAAATCATTAGTTTAACATATTTAAGTTAATTAACCTTCTTTAACGTATTGAAGTTGATATAAAGCCATGGCGGCATAACGACAGCACATTTGGAAAAATTCCGTAATCTTATATTTAGGTATAAAGTCGATTTTCTTGTATATACACATTAAGCAATCGATATCGAAATGCTTCAAATCATTAGTTTAACATATAAAGTTAATAAACATTTTTTAGCTTAATGAGGTCTGCATAAAGCCTTAACGGTATAACAGCAGTGCATTTAGAAGAAAGCCGTAATGTTATAATTTTATATTTAGGTATAAAGTCGATTTTGTTGTATTTACACATTTAGCAGTCGATATCGAAATGCTTCAAACCATTAGTTTAACATATTTAAAATAATTAACCTTCTTTAACGTATTGTAGTTGATACAAGCCATGGCGGCATAACGACAGTACATTTGGAGGAATTCCGTAATCTTATATTTAGGTATATGTAAAGTCGATTTTCTTGTATATACACATTTAGCAATCGATATCGAAATGCTTCAAATCATTAGTTTAACATATTTAAGTTAAATTACCTTCTTTAACTTACTGAAGGTTACATGAAGCCATGGCGGCATAACGGCAGTGCATGTAGAAGAATTCCGTAATTTTATATTTAGGTATAAAATCGATTTGTTGTATATACACATCGAGCAATCGATATCGAAATGCTTCAAATCATTTGTTTAACATATTTAAGTTAGTTAACCCTATTTATCTTCCTAAAGTCTACATCAAGCCTTAACGGCATAAACGGCAGTGCATTTAGAAGAATTACGTAATCTTATATTTAGGTATAATCTTATATTTAGATATAAAGTCGATATATATATCGAAATGTTTCAAATCATTATTTTAACATATTAAAGTTAATAAACCTTCTTTAACGCACTGAAGTCTACATAAAGCCTTAACGGTATAACTGCAGTGCATTTAGAAGTATTACGTAATCTTATATTAAGGTATAAAGTCGATTTTCTTGTATTTACATATTTAGCAATCGATATCGAAATGCTTCAAATCATTAGTTTAACATATTTAAGTTAATTAACCCTATTTATCTTCCTGAAGTGTACATCAAGCCTTAACGGAATAACGGCAGTGCATTTAGAAGAATTACGTAATCTTATATTTAGGTATAATCTTATATTTAGATTTAAAGTCGATATATATATCGAAATGTTTCAAATCATTATTTTAACATATTAAAGTTAATAAACCTTCTTTAACGCACTGAAGTCTACATAAAGCGTTAACGGCATAACGGAAGTGCATCTAGAAGAATTCCGTTATCTTATATTTAGGTATAAATTCGATTTTCTTGTATATACATATTTGGCAAGCGATATCGAAATGCTTCAAATCATTAGGTTAACATATTTAAGTTAGTTAACCTTCTTTAACGTATGGCAGTTGATATAAAGCCATAACGGCAGTGCATTTGGAAGAATTCCGTAATTTTATATTTAGGTATGAAGTCGATTTTCTTTTATATACACATTTAGATATCCATATCGAAATGCTTGAAATCATTAGTTTAACATATTAAGTTAATAAACATTTTTTAGCTTACTGAAGTCTACATAGAGAAGAATTACGTAATCTTATATTTAGGTATGAATTCGATTTTCTTTTACATACACATTTAGCAAGCGATATCGAAATGCTTCAAATCATTAGTTTAACATATTTAAGTTAATTAACCTTCTTTAACGTATTGAAGTTGATATAAAGCCATGGCGGCATAACGACAGCACATTTGGAAAAATTCCGTAATCTTATATTAAGGTATAAAGTCGATTTTCTTGTATATACACATTTAGCAATCGATTTCGAAATGCTTCAAATCATTAGTTTTACATTTTCAAGTTATTTATAATAAACCTTCTTTAACACACTGAAGTCTACATAAAGCCTTAACGGTATAACTGCAGTGCTTTTAGAAGAATTCCGTAATCTTATATTAAGGTAAAAAGTCGATTTTCTTGTATTTACATATTTAGCAATCGATATCGAAATGCTTCAAATCATTAGTTTAACATATTTTAGTTAATTAACCATCTTTATCGTATTGAAGGTGAGATAAAGCCATGGCGGCATAACGACAGTAATTTGGAAGAATTCCGTAATCTTATATTTAGGCATAAAGTCGATTTTCTTGTATATATGCATTTAGAAATCGATATCGAAATGCTTCAAATAATTAGTTTAACATATTTAAGTTAACAGACCTTCTTTAACGATCTGAAGTTGACATAAAGCAATGGCGGATTAACGGCAGTGCATTTGGAAGAATTCCGTTATCCTATGTTTAGTTATAAAGTCAAGTTTCTTGTACTAGCACATTTAGCAATCGATATCGAAATGCTTCAAATCATTAGTTTAATATATTTAAGTTAAATTACCTTCTTTAACTTACTGAAGGTTACATGAAGCCATGGCGGCATAACGGCAGTGCATGTAGAAGAATTCCGTAATTTTATATTTAGGTATAAAATCGATTTGTTGTATATACACATCGAGCAATCGATATCGAAATGCTTCAAATCATTAGTTTAACATATTTAAGTTAGTTAACCCTATTTATCTTCCTAAAGTCTACATCAAGCCTTAACGGCATAACGGCAGTGCATTTAGAAGAACTACGTAATCTTATATTTAGGTATAATCTTATATTTAGATATAAAGTCGATATATATATCGAAATGTTTCAAATCATTATTTTAACATATTAAAGTTAATAAACCTTCTTTAACGCACTGAAGTCTACATAAAGCCTTAACGGTATAACTGCAGTGCATTTAGAAGAATTCCGTAATCTTATATTAAGGTATAAAGTCGATTTTCTTGTATTTACATATTTAGCAATCGATATCGAAATGCTTCAAATCATTAGTTTAACATATTTAAGTTAATTAACCCTATTTATCTTCCTGAAGTGTACATCAAGCCTTAACGGAATAACGGCAGTGCATTTAGAAGAATTACGTAATCTTATATTTAGGTATAATCTTATATTTAGATATAAAGTCGATATATATATCGAAATGTTTCAAATCATTATTTTAACATATTAAAGTTAATAAACCTTCTTTAACGCACTGAAGTCTACATAAAGCCTTAACGGTATAACTGCAGTGCATTTAGAAGAATTCCGTAATCTTATATTAAGGTATAAAGTCGATTTTCTTGTATATACACATTTAGTAATCGATATCGAAATGCTTCAAATCATTAGTTTAACATACTTAAGTTAATTATCCTTATTTTTCTTACTGAAGTTTACATGAAGCCATAACGGTATAACGGCAGTGCATTTGGAAGAATTCCGTTATCTTATAATTAGGAATAAAGTCGATTTTTGTATATACACATTTAGCAATCGATATCGAGATGGTTCAACTCATTAGTTTAACATATTCAAGTTAATAAACTTTCTTCAAAGAACTGAAGTTGGCATAAAATCATGGCGGCATAACGGCAGTGCAGTTAGAAGAATTCCATAATCTTATATTTAAGTATAAATTCGATTTTCTTGTATATACTCATTTAGCAATCGATATCGAAATGCTTCAAAATATTAGTTTAACATATTTAAGTTAATTAACCCTCTTTTCCATACTGAAGTCTACAAAAGCCTTAACGGCATAACGGCAATGCATGTAGAAGAATTCCGTTATCTTTTATTTAGGTATAAAGTCGATTTTCTTGTATATACATATTTGGCAAGCGATATCGAAATGCTTCAAATCATTAGGTTAACATATTTAAGTTAGTTAACCTTCTTTAACGTATTGCAGTTGATATAAAGCCATAACGCAGTGCATTTGGAAGAATTCCGTAATCTTATATTTAGGTATGAAGTCGATTTTCTTTCATATACACATTAAGATATCCATATCGAAATGCTTGAAATCATTAGTTTAACATATTCTGTTAATAAAAATTTTTAGCTTACTGAAGTCTACATAAAGCCTAACGGCAGTGCATTTAGAAGAATTCCCTAATGTTATAATTTTATATTTAGGTATAAATTCGATTTTCTTGTATATACACATTTAGCAAGTGATATCGAAATGCTTCAAATCCTTAGTTTAACATATTTAAGTTAATTAACCTTCTTTAACGTATTGAAGTTGATAAAGAGCCATGGCGGCATAACGACAGTACATTTGGAAGAATTCCGTAGTCTTATATTTAGGTATAAAGTCGATTTTCTTGTATATATGCATTAAGCAATCGATATCGAAATGCTTCAAATAACTGGTTTAACATATTTAAGTTAATAAACCTTCTTTAACGAACTGAAGTTAATATAAAGCCATAACGGCATACCGGCAGTGCGTTTGGAAGAATTCCGTAGTCTTATATTTAGGCATAAAGTCGATTTTCTTGTACATACACATTTTGCTATCGATATCGAAATGATTCAAATAACTGGTTTAGCATATTTAAGTTAATTAACCTTCTTTATCTTACAGAAGTTTACATAAAGCCATAACGGCATAACGGCAGTATATTTATATGAATTCCGTTATCTTATATTTAGGTATAAAGTCGATTTTGTTGTACATACACATTTAGCAATCGATATCGAAATGCTTCAAATCATTAGTTTAACATATTTAAGTTACTTAATCCTCTTTTTCTTACTGAAGTCTGCAAAAGCCTTAGCGGTATAACGGCAGTGCATTTAGAAGAATTCCGTAATGTTATAATTTTATATTTAGGTATAAAATCGATTTTCTTGTATATACACATTTAGCAAGCGATATCGAAATGCTTCAAATCATTAGTATGACATATTTAAGTTAATTAACCTTCTTTAACGTATTGAAGTTGATAAAGAGCCATGGCGGCATAACGACAGTACATTTTGAAGAATTCCGTAGCCTTATATTTAGGTATAAAGTCGATTTGCTTGTATATATGCATTAAGCAATCGATATCGAAATGCTTCAAATAACTGGTTTAACATATTTAAGTTAATAAACCTTCTTTAACGAACTGAAGTTAATATAAAGCCATAACGGCATAACGGCAGTGCGTTTGGAAGAATTCCGTAGTCTTATATTTAGGCATAAAGTCGATTTTCTTGTACATACACATTTTGCAATCGATATCGAAATGATTCAAATAACTGGTTTAGCATATTTAAGTTAATTAACCTTCTTTATCTTACTGAAGTTTACATAAAGCCATAACGGCATAACGGCAGTATATTTATATGAATTCCGTTATCTTATATTTAGGTATAAAGTCGATTTTGTTGTACATACACATTAGCAATCGATATCGAAATGCTTCAAATCATTAGTTTAACATATTTAAAATAATTAATCTTTTTTAACGTATTGAAGGTGATACAAAGCCATGGCGGCATAACGACAGTACGTTTGGAACAATTCCGTAATCTTATATTTAGGTATAAAGTCGATTTTCTTGTATATACACATTAAGCAATCGATATCGAAATGCTTCACGTCATTAGTTTAAAAGACTTAAGTTAATTAATCCTCTTTATCTTACTGAAGTCTACAAAAGCCTTTACGGCATACCGTCAGTGCATTTGGAAGAGTTCCGTAATCTTATATTTGGTATAATGTCGATTTTGTTCAAAATACGCATTTAGCAATCGATATCGAAATGCTTCAAATCATTAGTTTGACATATTTAAGTTAACAAACCTTCTTTAACGAACTGAAGTTGACATAAAGCCATGGCGGATTAACGGCAGTGCATTTGGAAGAATTCCGTTATCCTATGTTTAAGTATAAAGTCGATTTTCTTGTATATACTCATTTAGCAATCGATATCGAAATGCTTCAAAACATTTGTTTAATATATTTAAGTTAATTAACCCTCTTTTTCATACTGAAGTCTACAAAAGCTTTAACGGCATAACGGCAGTGCATGTAGAAGAATTCCGTTATCTTTTATTCAGCTATAAAGTCGATATTGTTGTACATACACATTAAGCAATCGATATCGAAATGCTTCAAATCATTAGTTTTACATTTTCAAGTTATTTATAATAAACCTTCTTTAACGCACTGAAGGTTATATAGAGCCTTAACGGTATAACTGCAGTGCATTTAGAAGAATTACGTAATCTTATATTTAGGTACAAAGTCGATTTTCTTGTATTTACATATTTAGCAATCGATATCGAAATGCTTCAAATCATAAGTTTAACATATTTAAGTTAATTACTCCCCTCTATCTTACTGAAGTCTACATAAAGCCTTAACGGCATAACGGCAGTGCGTTTAGAATAATTCCGTTATCTTATATTTAGGTATAAATTCGATTTTCTTTTATATACACATTTAGCAAGCGATATCGAAATGCTTCAAATCATTAGTTTAACATATTTAAGTTAATTAACCTTCTTTAACGTATTGAAGTTGATATAAAGCCATGTCGGCATAACGACAGCACATTTGGAAAAATTCCGTAATCTTATATTTAGGTATAAAGTCGATTTTCTTGCATATACACATTTACCTATCGATATCGAAATGCTTCAAATCATTAGTTTAACATATTAAGTTAATAAACATTTTTTAGCTTAATGAGGTCTACATAAAGCCTTAACGGTATAACAGCAGTGCATGTAGAAGAAATCCGTATTGTTATAATTTATATTTAGGTATAAAGTCGATTTTGTTGTATTTACACATTTAGCAGTCGATATCGAAATGCTTCAAACCATTAGTTTAACATATTTAAAATAATTATCCTTTTTTATCGTATTGTAGTTGATACAAACCATGGCGGCATAACGACAGTACATTTGGAAGAATTCCGTAATCTTATATTTAGGTATATGTAAAGTCGATTTTCTTGTATATACACGTTTAGCAATCGATATCGAAATGCTTCAAATCATAAGTTTAACATATTTAAGTTAACAGACCTTCCTTAACGAACTGAAGCTGACATAAAGCAATGGCGGATTAACGGCAGTGCATTTGGAAGAATTCCGTAATCTTATAATTAGGAATAAAGTCGATTTTTGTATATACACATTTAGCAATCGATATCGAGATGGTTCAACTCATTAGTTTAACATATTCAAGTTAATAAACTTTCTTCAAAGAACTGAAGTTGGCATAAAATCTTGGCGGCATAACGGCAGTGCAGTTAGAAGAATTCCATAATCTTATATTTAGGTATAAATTCGATTTTCTTGTATATACTCATTTAGCAATCGATATCGAAATGCTTCAAAATATTAGTTTAACATATTTAAGTTAATTAACCCTCTTTTCCATACTAAAGCCTACAAAAGCCTTAACGGCATAACGGCAATGCATGTAGAAGAATTCCGTTAACTGTTATTTAGGTATAAAGTCGATTTTCTTGTATATACATATTTGGCAAGCGATATCGAAATGCTTCAAATCATTAGGTTAACATATTTAAGTTAGTTAACCTTCTTTAACGTATTGCAGTTGATATAAAGCCATAACGGCAGTGCATTTGGAAGAATTCCGTAATCTTATATTTAGGTATGAAGTCGATTTTCTTGTATATATGCATTAAGCAATCGATATCGAAATGCTTCAAATAACTGGTTTAACATATTTAAGTTAATAAACCTTCTTTAACGAACTGAAGTTAATATAAAGCCATAACGGCATAACGGCAGTGCGTTTGGAAGAATTCCGTAGTCTTATATTTAGGTATAAAGTCGATTTTGTTGCACATACACATTTAGCAATCGATATCGAAATGCTTCAAATCATTAGTTTAACATATTTAAAATAATTAATCTTCTTTAACGTATTGAAGGTGATACAAAGCCATGGCGGCATAACGACAGTACATTTGGAACACTTCCGTAATCTTATATTTAGGTATAAAGTCGATTTTCTTGTATATACACATTAAGCAATCGATATCAAAATGCTTCACGTTATTAGTTTAAAAGATTTAAGTTAATTAATCCTCTTTATCTTACTGAAGTCTACAAAAGCCTTTACGGCATAACGGCAGTGCATTTGGAAGAGTTCCGTAATCTTATATTTGGTATAAAATCGATTTTGTTCAACATACGCATTTAGCAATCGATATCGAGATGCTTCAAATCATTAGTTTGACATATTTAAGTTAACAAACCTTCTTTAACGAACTGAAGTTGTTATAAAGCCATGGCGGAATAACGGTAGTGCATTTGAAAGAATTCCGTAATCCTATGTTTAAGTATAAAGTCGATTTTCTTGTATATACTCACTTAGCAATAGATATCGAAATGCTTCAAAACATTTGTTAAATATATTTAAGTTAATTAACCCTCTTTTTCATACTGAAGTCTACAAAAGCCTTAACGGCATAACGGCAGTGCATGTAGAAGAATTCCGTTATCTTTTATTCAGGTATAAAGTCGATATTGTTGTACATACACATTTAGCAATCGATATCGAAATGCTTCAAATCATTAGTTTTACATTTTCAAGTTATTTATAATAAAGCTTCTTTAACGCACTGAAGGTTATATAAAGCCTTAACGGCATAACGGCAGTGCGTTTAGAATAATTCCGTTATCTTATATTTAGGTATAAATTCGATTTTCTTTTATATACACATTTAGCAAGCGATATCGAAATGCTTCAAATCATTAGTTTAACATATTTAAGTTAATTAACCCATTTTAACGTATTGAAGTTGATATAAAGCCATGTCGGCAAAACGACAGCACATTTGGAAAAATTCCGTAATCTTATATTTAGGTATAAAGTCGATTTTCTTGCATATACACATTTACCTATCGATATCGAAATGCTTCAAATCATTAGTTTAACATATTAAGTTAATAAACGTTCTTTAGCTTAATGAGGTCTACATAAAGCCTTAACGGTATAACAGCAGTGCATGTAGAAGAAATCCGTAATGTTATAATTCTATATTTAGGTATAAAGTCGATTTTGTTGTATTTACACATTTAGCAGTCGATATCGAAATGCTTCAAACCATTAGTTTAACATATTTAAAATAGTTATCCTTCTTTAACGTATTGTAGTTGATACAAGCCATGGCGGCATAACGACAGTACATTTGGAAGAATTCCGTAATATAGGTATATGTAAAGTCGATTTTCTTTTATATACACATTTAGCAAGCGATATCGAAATGCTTCAAATCATTAGTTTAACATATTTAAGTTAATTAACCTTCTTTAACGTATTGAAATTGATATAAAGCCATGTCGGCATAACGACAGCACATTTGGAAAAATTCCGTAATCTTATATTTAGGTATAAATTCGATTTTCTTGCATATACACATTTACCTATCGATATCGAAATGCTTCAAATCATTAGTTTAACATATTAAGTTAATAAACGTTCTTTAGCTTAATGAGGTCTACATAAAGCCTTAACGGTATAACAGCAGTGCATGTAGAAGAAATCCGTAATGTTATAATTTTATATTTAGGTATAAAGTCGATTTTGTTGTATTTACACATTTAGCAGTCGATATCAAAATGCTTCAAATTATTAGTTTAACTTATTTAAGTTAATTAACCCTCTTTAACGAATTGAAGTTGACATAAAGCCATGGCGGCATAACGACAGTACATTTGGAAGAATTCCGTAATTTAGGTATATGTAAAGTCGATTTTCTTGTATATACAAATTTAGCAATCGATATCGAAATGCTTCAAATCATTAGTTTTACATTTTCAAGTTATTTATAATAAACCTTCTTTAACACACTGAAGTCTACATAAAGCCTTAACGGTATAACTGCAGTGCATTTAGAAGAATTCCGTAATCTTATGTTAAGGTAAAAAGTCGATTTTCTTGTATTTACATATTTAGCAATCGATATCGAAATGCTTCAAATCATTGGTTTAACATATTTTAGTTAAATAACCATCATTAACGTATTGATGGTGAAATAAAGCCATGGCGGCATAACGACAGTAATTTGGAAGAATTCCGTAATCTTATATTTAGGTATAAAGTCGATTTTCTTGTATATATGCATTTAGAAATCGATATCGAAATGCTTCAAATAATAAGTTTAACATATTTAAGTTAACAGACCTTCTTTAACGAACTGAAGCTGACATAAAGCAATGGCGGATTAACGGCAGTGCATTTGGATGAATTCCGTTATCCTATGTTTAGGTATAGAGTCAAGTTTCTTGGCATAAAATCATGGCGGCATAACGGCAGTGCATGTAGAAGAATTCCGTTATCTTTTATTTAGGTATAAAGTCGATTTTCTTGTATATACATATTTGGCAAGCGATATCGAAATGCTTCAGATCATTAGGTTAACATATTTAAGTTAGTTAACCTTCTTTGACGTATTGCAGTTGATATAAAGCCATAACGGCATACCGGCAGTGCGTTTGGAAGAATTCCGTAGTCTTATATTTAGGCATAAAGTCGATTTTCTTGTACATACACATTTTGCAATCGATATCGAAATGATTCAAATAACTGGTTTAGCATATTTAAGTTAATTAACCTTCTTTATCTTACTGAAGTTTACATAAAGCCATAACGGCATAACGGCAGTATATTTATATGAATTCCGTTATCTTATATTTAGGTATAAAGTCGATTTTGTTGTACATATACCTTTAGCAATCGATATCGAAATGCTTCAAATCATTAGTTTAACATATTTAAGTTACTTAACCCTCTTTTGCTTACTGAAGTCTGCAAAAGCCTTAGCGGTATAACGGCAGTGCATTTAGAAGAATTCCGTAATCTTATAATTTTATATTTAGGTGTAAAGTCGATTTTCTTGTACATACACATTTAGCAAGCGATATCGAAATGCTTCAAATCATTAGTATGACATATTTAAGTTAATTAACCTTCTTTAACGTATTGAAGTTGATAAAGAGCCATGGCGGCAAAACGACAGTACATTTGGAAGAATTCCGTAGCCTTATATTTAGGTATAAAGTCGATTTTCTTGTATATATGCATTAAGCAATCGATATCGAAATGCTTCAAATAACTGGTTTAACATATTTAAGTTAATAAACCTTCTTTAACGAACTGAAGTTAATATAAAGCCATAACGGCATAACGGCAGTGCGTTTGGAAGAATTCCGTAGTCTAATATTTAGGCATAAAGTCGATTTTCTTGTACATACACGTTTTGCAATCGATATCGAAATGATTCAAATAACTGGTTTAGCATATTTAAGTTAATTAACCTTCTTTATCTTACTGAAGTTTACATAAAGCCATAACGGCATAACGGCAGTATATTTATATGAATTCCGTTATCTTATATTTAGGTATAAAGTCGATTTTGTTGTACATACACATTTAGCAATCGATATCGAAATGCTTAAAATCATTAGTTTAACATATTTAAAATAATTAACCCTCTTTAACGTATTGAAGGTGATACAAAGCCATGGCGGCATAACGACAGTACATTTGGAACAATTCCGTAATCTTATATTTAGGTATAAAGTCGATTTTCTTGTATATACACAATAAGCAATCGATATCGAAATGCTTCACATCATTAGTTTAAAAGATTTAAGTTAATTAATCCTCTTTATCTTACTGAAGTCTACAAAAGCCTTTACGGCATAACGGCAGTGCATTTGGAAGAGTTCCGTAATCTTATATTTGGCATAAAGTCGATTTTGTTCAACATACGCATTTAGCAATCGATATCGAAATGCTTCAAATCATTAGTTTAACATATTTAAGTTAACAAACCTTCTTTAACGAACTGAAGTTGACATAAAGCCATGGCGGATTAACGGCAGTGCATTTGGAAGAATTCCGTTATCCTATGTTTAGGTATAAAGTCGATTTTCTTGTATATACTCACTTAGCAATAGATATCGAAATGCTTCAAAACATTAGTTTAACATATTTAAGTTAATTAACCCTCTTTTTCATACTGAAGTCTACAAAAGCCTTAACGGCATAACGGCAGTGCATGTAGAAGAATTCTGTTATCTTTTATTCAGGTATAAAGTCGATTTTCTTGTATATACACATGTAGCAATCGATATCGAAATGCTTCAAATCATTAGTTTAACATATTAAAGTTAATAAACCTTCTTTAACGTATTGAAGGTGATACAAAGCCATGGCGGAATAACGACAGTACATTTAGAACAATTCCGTAATCTTATATTTAGGTATAAAGTCGATTTTCTTGTATATACACATTTAGCAATCGATATCGAAATGCTTCACATCATTAGTTTAACAGGTTTAAGTTAATTAATCCTCTTTATCTTACTGAAGTCTACAAAAGCCTTAGCGGCATAACGGCAGTGCATTTGGAAGAGTTCCGCTATCTTTTATTCAGGTATAAAGTCGATTTTATTGTATATACACATTTAGCAATCGATATCGAAATGCTTCAAATCATTAGTTTAACATATTTAATCTAACAAACCTTCTTTAACGAACTGAAGTTGACATAAAGCCATGACGGGTTAACGGCAGTGCATTTGGAAGAATTCCGTAATCTTATATTTAGGTATGAAGGCGATTTTCTTTTATATACACATTTAGATATCCATATCGAAATGCTTGAAATCATTAGTTTAACATATTAAGTTAATAAACATTTTTTAGATTACTGAAGTCTACATAAAGCCTTAGCGGTATAGCGGCAGTGCATTTAGAAGAATTCCGTAATGTTATAATTTTTTATTTAGGTATAAAGTCGATTTTGTTGTATTTACACATTTAGCAGTCGATATCGAAATGCTTCAAACCATTAGTTTAACATATTTAAAATAACTTACCTTCTTTAACGAACTGAAGTTAATATAAAGCCATAACGGCATAACGGCAGTGCGTTTGGAAGAATTCCGTAGTCTTATATTTAGGCATAAAGTCGATTTTCTTGTACATACACATTTTGCAATGGATATCGAGATGGTTCAAATAACTGGTTTAGCATATTAAAGTTACTAAACCTTCTTTAACGCACTGAAGTCTACATAAAGCCTTAACGGTATAACTGCAGTGCATTTAGAAGAATTCCGTAATCTTATATTAAGGTATAAAGTCGATTTTCTTGTATTTACATATTTAGCAATCGATATCGAAATGCTTCAACTCATTAGTTTAACATATTTAAGTTAATAAGCTTTCTTCGAAGAACTGAAGTTGGCATAAAATCATGGCGGCATAACGGCAGTGCATGTAGAAGAATTCTGTTATCTTATAAATAGGTATAAGGTCGGTTTTCTTGTATATACACATTTAGTAATCGATATCGAAATGCTTCAAATCATTAGTTTAACATATTTAAGTTAATTATCCTTATTTTTCTTACTGAAGTTTACATAAAGCCATAACGATATAACGGCAGTGCATTTGGAAGAATTCCGTAATCTTATATTTAGGAATAAAGTCGATTTTTTGTATATACACATTTAGCAATCGATATCGAGATGGTTCAACTCATTAGTTTAGCATATTTAAGTTAATATACCTTCTTCAATGATCAGAAGTTTGCATATAGCCATGATGGCATAACGGCAGTGCATGTAGAAGAATTCCGTTATCTTATATATAGGTATAAAGTCGATTTTTTGTATATACACATTTAGCTATCGATATCGAAATGCTTGAAATCATTAATTTAACATATTTAAGTTAATAAACCTTCTTGAACGCACTGAAGTCTACATAAAGCCTTAACGGTATAACTGCAGTGCATTTAGAAGAATTCCGTAATCTTATATTAAGGTACAAAATCGATTTTCTTGTATACACATTTAGCAATCGATATCGAAATGCTTCAAATCATTAGTTTAACATATTTAAGTTAACAAACCTTCTTTAACGAACTGAAGTTGACATAAAGCCATGGCGGATTAACGGCAATGCATTTGGAAGAATTCCGTTATCCTATGTTTATGTATAAAGTCAAGTTTCTTGTACTGGCACATTTAGCAATCGATATCGAAATGCTTCAAATCATTAGTTTAACATATTTAAGTTAAATTACCTTCTTTAACCTACCGAAGGTGACATGAAGCCATGGCGGCATAACGGCAGTGCAGTTAGAAGAATTCCATAATCTTATATTTTGGTATAAAGTCGATATTGTTTTACATACACATATAGCAATCTATATCGAAATGCTTTAAATCATTAGTTTTACTTTTTAAAGTTATTTATAATAAACCTTCTTTAACGCACTGAAGTGTACATAAAGCCTTAACGGTATAACTGCAGTGCATTTAAAAGAATTCCGTTATCTTATATTTAGGTACAAAGTCGATTTTATTGTATTTACATATTTAGCAATCGATATCGAAATGCTTCAAATCATAAGTTTAACATATTTATGTTAATTATTCCCCTCTATCTTACTGAAGTCTACATAAAGCCTTAACGGCATAACGGCAGTGCATTTAGAAGAATTCCGTATCTTATATTAAGGTACAAAATCGATTTTCTTGTATACACATTTAGCAATCGATATCGAAATGTTTCAAATCATTAGTTTAACATATTTAAGTTAATAAAGCTTCTTTAACGCACTGAAGTTAACATAAAGCCATGGCGGCATAACGGCAGTGCATGTAGAAGAATTTCGTAATCTTATATTCAGGTATAAAATCGATTTTCTTGTATATACACATTTAGCTATGAGGTCTACATAAAGCCTTAACGGTATAACGGCAGTGCGTTTAGAAGAAATCCGTAATGTTATAATTTTATATTTAGGTATAAAGTCGATTTTGTTGTATTTACACATTTAGAAGTCGATATCGAAATGCTTCAAACTATTAGTTTAACATATTTAAAATAATTAACCTTCTTAAACGTATTGTAGTTGATACAAACCATGGCGGCATAACGACAGTACATTTGGAAGAATTCCGTAATCTTATATTTAGGTATAAAGTCGATTTTCTTTTATATACACATTAAGCATTCGATATCGAAATGCTTCAAATAACTGGTTAAACATATTTAAGTTATAAACCTTCTTTAACGAACTGAAGTTAATATAAAGCCATAACGGCATAACGGCAGTGCATTTAGAAGAATTACGTAATCTTATATTTAAGTATGAATTCGATTTTCTTGTATATACTCATTTAGCAATCGATATCGAAATGCTTCAAATCATTAGTTTAACATATTTAAGTTAATAAAGCTTCTTTAACGCCTGAAGTTAACGTAAAGCCATGGCGCCATAACGGCAGTGCATGTAGAAGAATTCCGTAATCTTATATTTAGGTACGTAGTCGATTTTCTTGGATTTACAAATTTAGCAATCGATATCGAAAATCTTAAAATAACTGGTTTAGCATATTTAGGTTAATTAACCTTCTTTATCTTACTGAAGTTTAAATAAAGCCATAACGGCATAACGGCAGTATATTTGGGTGAATTCCGTAATCTTTTGTTTAGGTATAAAGTCGATTTTCTTGTATATACACATTTAGCAATCGATATCGAAATGCTTCAACTCATTAGTTTAACATATTTAAGTTAATAAACCTTCTTTAACGTATTGAAGTTGGTAAAGAGCCATGGCGACATAACGACAGTACATTTGAAAGAATTCCGTAGTCTTAAATTTAGGTATAAAGTCGATTTTCTTGTATATGTGCATTTAGCAATCGATATCGAAATGCTTTAAACCATTAGTTTAACATATTTAAGTTAATTAACCTTCTTTAACGTATTGAAGTTGATATAAAGACATAACGGCAGTGCATTTGGAAGAATTCCGTAATCTTATATTTAGGTATAAAGTCGATTTTCTTTTATATACACATATCGAAATGCTTCAAATCATTAGTTTAACATATTTAGGTTAATAAACCTTCTTTAACGCACTGAAGTCTACATTAAGCCTTAACGGTATAACTGCACTGCATTTAGAAGAATTCCGTTATCTTATATTTAGGTATAAATTCGACTTTTTTGTATATACTCATTTAGCAAGCGATAACAAAATGCTTCAAATTATTAGTTTAACTTATTTAAGTTAATTAACCTTCTTTAACGAATTGAAGTTGACATAAAGCCATGGCGGCATAACGACAGTACATTTGGAAGAATTCCGTAATCTTATATTTAGGTATAAAATCGATTTTCTTGTATATACTCATTTAGCAAGCGATATCAAAATGCTTCAAATTATTAGTTTAACTTATTTAAGTGAATTAATCGTCTTTAACGATCTGAAGTTGACATAAAGCCATGGCGGCATAACGACAGTACATTTGGAAGAATTCCGTAATCTTATATTTAAGTATAAAGACGATTTTCTTGTATATACACATTAAGCAATCGATATCGAAATGCTTCAAATCATTAGTTTAACATATTTAAGTTAATAAACCTTCTTTAACTCACTGAAGTCTACATAAAGCCTTAACGGCATAACGGCAGTGCATTTAGAAGAATTATGTTATCTTTTATTTAGGTATAAAGTCGTTTTTCTTGTATATACATATTTAGCTATCGATATCGAAATGCTTCAAATCATTAGTTTAACATATTAAGTTAATAAACATTTTTTAGCTTACTGAAGTCTACATAAAGCATTAACGGTATATCGGCAGTGCATTTAGAAGAATTCCGTAATGTTATAATTTTATATTAAGGTGTAAAGTCGATTTTCTTGTATTTACACATTCAGCAGTCGATATCGAGATGCTTCAAACCATTAATTTATTATATTTAAGATTATTAACCTTCTTTAACGTATTGAAGTTGATACAAAGCCATGGCGGCATAACGACAGTACAGTATTTACACATTTAGCAATCGATATCGAAATGCTTCAAACCATTAGCTTATCATATTTAAATAATTAACCTTCTTTACAGAAGCCATAACGGCATAACGGTAGTATATTTGGGTAATTTCCGTAATCTTATATTTAGGAATAAAGTCGATTTTCTTGTATATACACATTTAGCAATCGATATCGAAAATCTTCAAATCATTTGTTTAACATATTTGAGTTAATAAACCATATTTAACGCACTGAAGTCTACATAAAGCCTTAACGGTATAACAACACTGCATTTAGAAAAATTCCGTTATCTTATATTTAGGTATAAATTCGACTTCCTTGTATATATTCATTTAGCAAGCGATATCAAAATGCTTCAAACCATTAGTTTAATATATTTAAAATAATTTACCTTCTTTAACGTATTGAAGTTGATACAAAGCCATGGCGGCATAATGACAGTATATTTGGAAGAATTCCGTAGTCTTATATTTAGGTATAAAGTCGATTCTCTTGTATATACACATTTAGCAATCGATATCGAAATGCTTCAAATCATTAGTTTAACATATTTAAGTTAATAAACCTTCTTTAACGCACTGAAGTCTAAATAAAGTGTTAACGGCATAACGGCAGTGCATTTAGAAAAATTCCGTTATCTTATATTTATGTATAAATTCGATTTTCTTGTATATACATATTTGGCAAGCGATATCGAAATGCTTCAAATCACTAGTTTAACATATTTAAGTTAATTAACCTTCTTTAACGCACTAAAGTCTACATAAAGCCCTAATGGCATAACGGCAGTGCATTTAGAAGAATTCCATAATGTTAGAATTTTATATTTAGGTATAAAGTCGATTTTGTTCAATATACGCATTTAGCAATCGATATCTAAATGCTTCAAATCATTAGTTTAACATATTTAAGTTAATAAACCTTCTTTAACGCACTGAAGTCTACAGAAAGCCTTAACTGTATAACTGCACTGCATTTAGAAGAATGCCGTTATCTTATATTGAGGTATAAATTCGATATTCTTGTATATACTCATTTAGCAAGCGATATCAAAATGCTTCAAATCATTAGTTTAACTTATTTAAGTTAATTAACCTTCTTTAATGAATTGAAGTTGACATAAAGCCATGGCGGCAAAACGACAGTACATTTGGAAAAATTCCGTATTCTTATATTTAGGTATAAATTCTATTTTCTTGTATAAACACATTTAGCAATCGGTATCGAAATGCTTCAAATCATTAGTTTAACATATTTAAGTTAATAAACATTCTTTAGCTCACTGAAGTCTACATAAAGCCTTAACGGCATAACGGCAGTGCATTTAGAAGAATTCCGTTATCTTATATTTAGGTATAAATTCGATTTTCTTGTATATACACATTTAGCAATCGATATCGAAATGCTTCAAATCATTAGTTTAACATATTTAAGTTAATAAACCTTCTTTAACGCACTAAAGTCTACATAAAGCCCTAATGGCATAACGGCAGTGCATTTAGAAGAATTCCATAATGTTAGAATTTTATATTTAGGTACATATAAAGTCGATTTTCTTGTATTTACATATTTAGCAATCGATATCGAAATGCTTCAAATCATTAGTTTAACATATTTAAGTTAATAAACCTTCTTTAACGTCTTGAAGTTGATAAAGAGCCATGGCGGCATAACGACAGTACATTTGGAAGAATTCCGTAGTCTTATATTTAGGTATAAAGTCGATTTTCTTGTATATATGCATTAAGCAATCGATATCGAAATGCTTCAAATAACTGGTTTAACATATTTAAGTTAATAAATCTTCTTTAACGAACTGAAGTTAATATAAAGCCATAACGGCATAACGGCAGTGCATTTGGAAGAATTCCGTAGTCTTATATTTAGGCATAAAGTCGATTTTCTTGTACATACACATTTTGCAATCGATATCGAAATGATTAAAATAACTGGTTTTGCATATTAAAGTTAATTAACCTTCTTTATCTTACTGAAGTTTGCATAAAGCCATGGCGGCATAACGGCAGTATATTTATATGAATTCCGTTATCTTATATTTAGGTATAAAGTCGATTTTGTTGTACATACACATTTAGCAATCGATATCGAAATGCTTCAAATCAATATTTTAACATATTTAAGTTACTTAACCCTCTTTTTCTTACTGAAGTCTACGTAAAACCTTAACGGTATAACGGCAGTGCATTTGGAAGAATTCCGTAATCTTATAATTTTATATTTAGGTGTAAAGTCGATTTTCTTGTATTTACACATTCAGTAGTCGATATCGAAATGCTTCTAACCATTAGTTTAACATATTTAAGATTATCAACCTTCTTTAACGTATTGAAGTTGATACAAAGCCATGGCGGCATAACGACAGTACATTTGGAAGAATTCCGTAATCTCATATTTAGGTATAAAGTCGATTTTCTTGGATATACACATTTAGCAATCGATATCGAAATGCTTCAAATCATTAGTTTAACATATTTAAGTTAATAAACCTTCTTAAACGCACTGAAGTCTACATAAAGCCTTAACGGCATAACTGCAGTGCATTTAGAAGAATTCCGTTATCTTAAATTTAGGTATGAATTCGATTTCCTGGTATATACATATTTGGCAAGCGATATCGAAATGCTTCAAATCATTAGTTTAACATATTTAAGTTAATTAACCTTCTTTAACGTATTGAAGTTGATATAAAGCCATAACGGCAGTGCAATTGGAAGAATTCCGTAATCTTATATTTAGGTATAAAGTCGATTTTCTTGTATATACACATTTAGATATCGATATCGAAATGCTTCAAATCATTAGTTTAACATATTAAGTTAATAAACATTTTTTAGCTTACTAAAGTCTACATAAAGCCTTAACGGTATAACGGCAGTGTATTTAGAAGAATTCCGTAATGTTATAATTTTATATTTAGGTATAAAGTCGATTTTCTTGTACTTGCACATTTAGCAATCGATATCGAAATGCTTCAAACCATTAGTTTAACATATTTAAAACAATTAACCTTTTTTAACGTATTGAAGGTAATACAAAGCCATGACGGCATAACGACAGTACATTTGGAAGAATTCCGTAATCTTATCTTTAGGTATAAAGTCGATTTTCTTGTATATACACATGTAGCAATCGATATCGAAATGCTTCAGCTCGTTAGTTCAACATATTTAAGTTCATAAACCTTCTTTAACGATCTGAAGTGGGCATATAGCCATGGAGGCAAAACTGCAGTGCACGTAGAAGAATTCCATAATCTTATATTTAGGTATAAAGTCGACTTTCTTGTATATACATATTTAGCTATCGATATCGAAATGCTTCAAATCATTAGTTTAACATATTAAGTTATTAAACATTTTTTAGCTTACTGAAGTCTACATAAAGCCTTAACGGTATAACGGCAGTACATTTAGAAGAATTCCTTAATGTTATAATTTTATATTTAGGTGTAAAGCCGATTTTCTTGTATTTACACATTAAGCAGTCGATATCGAAATGCTTCAAACTATTAGTTTAACATATTAAAATAATTAACCTTTTTTAACGTATTGTAGTTGATACAAACCATGGCGGCATAACGACAGTACATTTGGAAGAATTCCATAATCTTATATTTAGGTATAAAGTCGATTTTCTTTTATATACACATTAAGCATTCGATATCGAAATGCTTCAAATAACTGGTTTAACATATTTAAGTTATAAACCTTCTTTAACGAACTGAAGTTAATATAAAGCCATAACGGCATAACGGCAGTGCATTTAGAAGAATTACGTAATCTTATATTTAGGTATGAATTCGATTTTCTTGTATATACTCATTTAGCAATCGATATCGAAATGCTTCAAATCATTAGTTTAACATATTTAAGTTAATAAAGCTTCTTTAACGCCTGAAGTTAACGTAAAGCCATGGCGCCATAACGGCAGTGCATGTAGAAGAATTCCGTAATCTTATATTTAGGTATGTAGTCGATTTTCTTGGATTTACAAATTTAGCAATCGATATCGAAAATCTTAAAATAACTGGTTCAGCATATTTAGGTTAATTAACCTTCTTTATCTTACTGAAGTTTAAATAAAGCCATAACGGCATAACGGCAGTATATTTGGGTGAATTCCGTAATCTTTTGTTTAGGTATAAAGTCGATTTTCTTGTATATACATATTTGGCAAGCGATATCGAAATGTTTCAAATCATTAGTTTAACATATTTAAGTTAATTAACTTTATTTAACGTATTGAAGTTGATATAAAGCCATAACGGCAGTGCATTTGGAAGAATTCCGTAATCTTATATTTAGGTATAAAGTCGATTTTCTTTTATATACACATTTAGATATCGATATCGAAATGCTTCAAATCATTAGTTTAACATATTTAGGTTAATAAACATTCTTTAACCCACTGAAGTCTACATAAAGCCTTAACGGTATAACTGCAGTGCATTTAGAAAAATTCCGTAATGTTATAATTTTATATTTAGGTATTGATAATTCGGGTGGTGGAGCACGGTGCTAGCTCGTTCCGATGATGTGGTTGGCCGTGGGAAAACGGTCGGCGCAATTATTCCACAGATATATTAAATAAAAACAAAGGTTTCTTATAATACTTATATTTAATTATAAAAATTTGGAAATGCACTTACCACGTCTGTATCGCAGCGTTGTCGCAAAAGGAGAGCGCGCGCAACTTCTTAGTTAGAGTTTAGTTGCGCGCGAATAAAAACTTCGAAAAAACTTCGAAGAAGAGAATAGCTCTGTCGATACAGACGTGGCAATGGAAATTGGGCGGGGGCGGCGTCAACATTCTCCCCGCCTTGCAGTATTACTGCAAATGCAGTTTACAATTAATTACTTAAAACTAACTTAACTAACTGGCTCCTGCACTTTCTCTTCCACGTCTTCTTTGCAGATGGGGTGGCCGACAAGACGACTCGAGTCTGGTTCGGTCCGGGAATGCCGCTGAGACGAATCGAGTCTCAGTCGGTCATTGTCATGCCGCCAATCTGCATAGAAGTCACCACCTTCCGAGGTCGGCGAGACGAATCGAGTCTAACTCGATCCTGGGTAGGTAGTGAATGTGAGAAGCGTTGGCAGCCAGTGCACTTTATTGTGCCGATATTATTAGACGCCGGAAGTCTTTGCTGGCAAGGCAGTGTTGCGTGCCGTTCCTTGATGATACAGCGTGCATCTGCTTGACGTCGAGCGTCTCGTCCACGCCTTCGCTTCGGATGGGGTGGCCGACGAGACGAATCGAGTCTGGTTCGGTCCGGACAATGTCGCTGAGACGAATCGAGTCTCAGTCGATCGTTGCCATGCCGCCAATCCGAAAGGAAGTTACCAGCATGCCGAAGTCGGCGAGACGACTCGAGTCTGACTCGATCTTGGGCATGTGGTATGCGGGAGAGGCCTCGTTGGTCAGAGCTTTGTGTCCGTTGACACGGTTGTTGTTGTTGTGGTGTGGCGTGTGTCAACGCGTGCGCCATTGCTGCAGGTTGCTGCTGCTGTGTTGTGTGGTGTGTGGCTGTCGACTGCGTTGCTTGTCTGTTGCTGCGCGCTGCATGTTGATTTACTGTTATTGTTGTGGCCGCCGCATGTTGGTATTGTGTAGACGGCTCTTGTGACGTCACATGCGTTGCTGATTGGTCTTCTTGCTGCGATTGCGACTGCGGCGCCTGCTGTTGCTGGTGATAATAGGCTGTTTGTAGTTGATAAGGTTGCTCGTATTGTTGTTGTAACTGTAGCTGCATCTGCTGGTGATAATAGGCTGTTTGTAGTTGATAAGGTTGCTCGTTTTGTTGTTGTAGCTGTAGCTGCATCTGCTGGTGGTGAAAGGCATCCGACGATGCCGCCACTGCGTTGCTCGTGGCATAGTGTTGCTGGTGTGGTGGTGAATAGTGCACTGTTGCTGATGAGGCCGCCACAGCTGATGATGGCGGCAACGTTTGTGACGGGGGTGGTAGTGGTGGCGTCGCTGCGACAGTATGCCGCTGCGTTGCAGCTGTTGCAGGCGTTGCTGCCACAGTTTCTACGGCGCCCGGGTAATAATAGAGATTGCTGGTATTTGTCGCTTCAGCGCTGCTCGGCGGTGTGCTGCCTACGGATGTTGCTGGCAGAGATGGCGCTGCTGCATGCAGTGTCGGCCCACCGACGCCACAATGCGTATCGGTGTGATGCGATAAGACGGTTGCATCATTTGTTTCGCCATCATCGTAGGTTTGACCCTGTTGTAGCTGGTGCCGCTGTTGATGCTGCTGATGTTGTTTCTGTTGTATAAATATATAATTAGTATCTATTATACTACAAAAATTGTTTTGTGTTTGTTGTTTAGTTATTACTGAATTTTGTCCGTCGCCTTTGCCATTTATCTTCCTTTCTTCGGAGGGAACGGAACCTGTTATAATCCAACCAAACACTGTTCGTTGTGCAGCAAGGGATCCGAAAATTTTCAATTTTACCCCATTTAGTATAATTTTCGGGTAAAGATCTGCTCCGATCAACAAGTCAACCCTTTGACTCGTATAGAAATTATTATCCGCTAAGGGGATATTAGGTAGCCTTTTTAAAATTGAAGAGTTAATTGATCTGGATGGAAGCAGTCCAGTCAATTTTGGCAGTACCAAAGCTTCCGCTTCTAGTTTCAAACCTTTGTTACGGGGCGAGCCAATTGTGATCGAGCATACCGATTGAACTCGTCCTTGTACGGTATTATTCAATCCTGAAACTCGCGCGCTGACCCTTTTGCTTGCCAGATGTAAGCGTTTCTGCAGACTATTGCTTACGAAGGTGGCTTCAGATCCCGAATCAATCAGGGCTCTGACGGTGAAGGTGCTCTCGTTGTGACACATGGTCACCATGGCTGTACCTAATAGCATGCCTCGACTGGTAGGCACATTTGAAGTATTGGCCTTAATAGAGGCCACATGAGATTTAGTAGAAATCTCAGTAGTGTCTGTGCTGTCAGATGTCTGAGCTATTCCCTCACTCTGATCCCGGTGAATCATAGAGTGATGTCTCTGTTTACATTTATTACAATTAAACATACTCTTACAATTTTTGACTTCATGTGAGTCCGATAAACAATTTAGGCAGACGTGGAGTTTTCTGACCGCATTTAATCGTGCATTAGGCTGCATCTCAATGAATCGCTGACAAGTTTTCAAAATGTGCGATTGAGATGAGCACAGTTTACATCTGGTATTGTTGGTTTTGGCGTGATGGGCATTGATGTGTTTAGATCCAATCCTTGACTGCAAGGTTGGTATCCGATCTTCATCATCAGCCGATTTAATTTTGGGTTGAGTACCTAACTCGCCTTTGAGATTTGATACTCTTTCAAGCGTTTTAACCCGTTTGGTTAGAAACTTGTCTAACTCAACCCATTTTGGGATCTCTGAATCCGAATCCAGAGATTGTTCCCAAAGCGACAGTGTATAGTCCGGTAGTCGGATAGAACACAAGTACGTAAATATGGCATCCCAGCTATCTGTATTGATGCCATGTATTTGTAAAGCTGAAATGCAGCTATTAATCTCCCGCTGTAAATTTCTGAGTTCGGTTTCAGATTCTGTTGAGATGTGCGGGAGCTTGAACAATAAATTCAATTGTGTGTTGACAAGCACTCGCTTGTTTTCATACCTATACAACAAATTATTCCAAGCCAAAGCGAATCCGTCATTCGTCAGTGGCGCTTTGGAAACGATAGCTTTTGCCTCACCTCGCGTTTTTTGATTGAGATGGAATAACTTTTCTACCGGAGATAGCCTTGGGTTATTCCCATATATAGCGGCAAATAAATCCCTAAAAGAGGGCCATTGTAAAACATCGCCATGAAATATTTCGGTATCACATGGCGGTAAATTGATAGAATACCTCACGGGTTCTACAGTTTGTTGTAACCGTTCAGGTTGAATCACTGTAGAATTCGAAGTAGGGCTTTGGTTGAACGCCGTGAGGTTGTGCATGTGTTCGCCCATCAAGGCCGCGCAACACACATAGGCGTGGTAACAGCTTGTATATTTAAGCTTAATGTCGTCAATTGAGCTTGTGTCCGAAGGATCCACTTTTGACAAACACAACTTGTATTCTGACTTCACCTCTGCCCACAGAGATTTCAGTTCATCTTGTTGTACTTCAAGAGAGAGAGAGAGAGTTGTTTGCTGTTGGAGTAAAAGACTCCTCAAACTCCAGTAGAGCGTCTGCCGCTGTGGTAAAGGCTCTGATGGATTCCATTGTTTCCGAAATTTGAACCGGAACTGCAAAAATGTTGCACAAAATCGGATCTAAAACTTGAAATTAAAATTTAAAAAATATGTGCAAATATGTTGCAAAAGTTCAAAAGTTATAGAACCAATCACGGACAGACTACAAATTAGTTGATGATAGGCAGTGCGTTGTTTCTTTATAAAACGGGAATTTTCGAAGGCACAAAAAAAACTTAATAAATTTAGTAAACTATTTTCTGAAAATATTTTTCCGAATTTAATTAGTATGTGCTTGCTGGGTAATCGGCCCAATGCACTTGTACTTGTACTTGGAAATTTATTGAAGTATTTCCGCAAAGTAATTTTCCCAAATTTAATTTGAATGTGCTTGCTGGGTTATCGTCCCAATGCACTTGCACGCTTAGTCCTTGACTATGTACACAAACAAAGTTTATTGGTGCTAATTGCTTTATTTTAATCAAATATAAATACAAAATAAAAATTCACAAGCACTCATATGATTGATTAGCTAAACCCTTTCACTTTGTTCACTGGGTTACTGTTTTTTTTTTGGGATGGCTGCTGCGCTGCCTTGCCTTTGCTGCTTTGCCTATGCTGGTATGCCGCTCTCACTTTTGTGCTTGGCCTGTGCTGCTTCTCTGTGCTGCTTTGCTGCTTGCCTGTGTTGCTTGGGCTTCTGCTGCTTTGCCTATGCTGGTATGCAAAATAAAAATTCACAAGCACTCATATGATTGATTAGCTAAACCCTTTCACTTTGTTCACTGGGTTACTGTTTTTTTTTTGGGATGGCTGCTGCGCTGCCTTGCCTTTGCTGCTTTGCCTATGCTGGTATGCCGCTCTCACTTTTGTGCTTGGCCTGTGCTGCTTCTCTGTGCTGCTTTGCTGCTTGCCTGTGTTGCTTGGGCTTCTGCTGCTTTGCCTATGCTGGTATGCCGCTCTCACTTTTTGCTTGGCCGGTGCTGCTCTGCCTATGCCGCTTGCCTGTGCCGCTCTGCCTTTACTGCTTCCTTTGCTGTTTGGCTTCTAGCCGTCGCTCACTTCACTTTTCTAATTTTTAGTTACTCACCGCACTTGTAACTTTGTATATTTTTTGTTTTTGCTCGCACTCGCGAAACTGCAGCTGCGTTATTGCTGCTTGCCTTTATTGCTATTCGAGCAATATATGGGAAGGCAGAGTTGAGCGACTAAACTCAAGTTAATCATAGGAAAAAACAGAAACCGAGAGAGATTTTTGACGCTCCAGACGATTTTGTGCGTCCAAGAAATTTATAATTTTTTCGAATAACAGTGTTGTTTTTTTTTTCTCTATATATGCAAAGTGAAATAGTTAGTGCATTGCCAGGTGTATTTATTGTTGTACTTAAATGAAGTACAATACTACCTGCAATCTTGTGCGTTGATTTTGCGGGTAGAGTGCCAAAAATAAGTTTTGGTCTCCACTTCACACGGCACAATGGGTTTTGTACATAAATGATGCACAAATTGACCAATCTATTGCCTTATAGCTTGCAGAGCACAAATCCAAAATAAGTTTGGCTGTAACTTGCGAGTTGCTATAGCGGGCAAATTATGCACTTTCACTTTAAATAAAATCAACTTGTTACCTGTTATCCGGCTCGAAGGACCAATGATAATTCGGGTGGTGGAGCACGGTGCTAGCTCGTTCCGATGATGTGGTTGGCCGTGGGAAAACGGTCGGCGCAATTATTCCACAGATATATTAAATAAAAACAAAGGTTTCTTATAATACTTATATTTAATTATAAAAATTTGGAAATGCACTTACCACGTCTGTATCGCAGCGTTGTCGCAAAAGGAGAGCGCGCGCAACTTCTTAGTTAGAGTTTAGTTGCGCGCGAATAAAAACTTCGAAAAAACTTCGAAGAAGAGAATAGCTCTGTCGATACAGACGTGGCAATGGAAATTGGGCGGGGGCGGCGTCAACAGGTATAAATTCGATTTTCTTGTATATACACATTTACCAAGCGGTATCGAAATGCTTCAAATCATTAGTTTAACATATTTAAGTTAATAAACCTTCTTTAACGTCTTGAAGTTGATAAAGAGCCATGGCGGCATAACGACAGTACATTTGGAAGAATTCCGTAGTCTTATATTTAGGTATAAAGTCGATTTTCTTGTATATATGCATTAAGCAATCGATATCGAAATGTTCAAATAACTGGTTTAACATATTTAAGTTAATAAATCTTCTTTAACGAACTGAAGTTAATATAAAGCCATAACGGCATAACGGCAGTGCATTTGGAAGAATTCCGTAGTCTTATATTTAGGCATAAAGTCGATTTTCTTGTACATACACATTTTACAATCGATATCGAAATGATTCAAATAACTGGTTTTGCATATTAAAGTTAATTAACCTTCTTTATCTTACTGAAGTTTACATAAAGCCATAACGGCATAACGGCAGTATATTTATATGAATTCCGTTATCTTATATTTAGGTATAAAGTCGATTTTGTTGTACATACACATTTAGCAATCGATATCGAAATGCTTCAAGTCATTAGTTTAACATATTTAAGTTACTTAACCCTCTTTTTCTTACTGAAGTCTGCAAAAGCCTTAACGGCATAACGGCAGTGCATTTAGAAGAATTACGTAATCTTATATTTAGGTATGAATTCGATTTTCTTGTATATACTCATTTAGCAATCGATATCGAAATGCTTCAAATCATTAGTTTAACATATTTAAGTTAATAAACTTTCTTTAACGTATTTAAGGTGATACAAAGCCATGGCGGCATAACAACAGTATATTTGGAATAATTCCGTAATCTTATATTTAGGTATAAAGTCGATTTTCTTGTATATACACATTTAGCAATCGATGCCGAAATGCTTCACATCATTAGTTTAACAGATTTAAGTTAATTTATCCTCTTTATCCTACTGAAGTCTACAAAAGCCTTAACGGCATAACGGCAGTGCATTTGGAAGAGTACCGTAATCTTATATTTAGGTATAAAGTCGACTTTGTTCAATATACGCATTTAGCAATCGATACCGAAATGCTTCAAATCATTAGTTTAACATATTTAAGTTAATAAACCTCCTTTAACGCACTGAAGTCTACATAAAGCCTTAACGGCATAACTGCACTGCATTTAGAAGAATTCCGTTATCTTAATTTTAGGTATGAATTCGATTTTCTTGTATATACATATTTGGCAAGCGATATCGAAATGCTTCAAATCATTAGTTTAACATATTTAAGTTAATTAACCTTCTTTAACGTATTGAAGTTGATATAAAGCCATAACGGCAGTGCATTTGGAAGAATTCCGTAATCTTATATTTAGGTATAAAGTCGATTTTCTTTTATATACACATTTAGATATCGATATCGAAATGCTTCAAATCATTAGTTTAACATATTAAGTTAATAAACATTTTTAAGATTACTAAAGTCTACATAAAGCCTTAACGGTATAACGGCAGTGCATTTAGAAGAATTCCGTAATGTTATAATTTTATATTTAGGTATAAAGTCGATTTTCTTGTATATACACATTTAGCAGTCGATATCGAAATGCTTCAAACTATTAGTTTAACAAATTTAAAACAATTAACCTTTTTTAACGTATTGAAGGTAATACAAAGCCATGGCGGCATAACGACAGTACATTTGGAAGAATTCCGTAATCTTTTATTTAGGTATAAAGTCGATTTTCTTGTATATACACATGTAGCAATCGATATCGAAATGCTTCAGCTCATTAGTTCAACATATTTAAGTTCATAAACCTTCTTTAACGATCTGAAGTGGGCATATAGCCATGGAGGCAAAACTGCAGTGCACGTAGAAGAATTCCATAATCTTATATTTAGGTATAAAGTCGACTTTCTTGTATATACATATTTAGCTATCGATATCGAAATGCTTCAAATCATTAGTTTAACATATTAAGTTAATAAACATTTTTAAGATTACTAAAGTCTACATAAAGCCTTAACGGTATAACGGCAGTACATTTAGAAGAATTCCTTAATGTTATAATTTTATATTTAGGTGTAAAGTCGATTTTCTTGTATTTACACATTTAGCAGTCGATATCGAAATGCTTCAAACTATTAGTTTAACATATTTAAAATAATTAACCTTCTTTAACGTATTGTAGTTGATACAAACCATGGCGGCATAACGACAGTACATTTGGAAGAATTCCATAATCTTATATTTAGGTATAAAGTCGATTTTCTTGTATATACACATTTAGCAATCGATATCGAAATGCTTCAACTCATTAGTTTAACATATTTAAGTTAATAAACCTTCTTTAACGTATTGAAGTTGATAAAGAGCCATGGCGACATAACGACAGCACATTTGGAAGAATTCCGTAGTCTTAAATTTAGGTATAAAGTCGATTTTCTTGTATATGTGCATTAAGCAATCGATATCGAAATGCTTTAAACCATTAGTTTAACATATTTAAGTTAATTAACCTTCTTTAACGTATTGAAGTTGATATAAAGACATAACGGCAGTGCATTTGGAAGAATTCCGTAATCTTATATTTAGGTATAAAGTCGATTTTCTTTTATATACACATTTAGATATCGATATCGATTTGCTTCAAATCATTGGTTTAACATATTAAGTTAATAAACATTTTTTAGCTTACTGAAGTCTACATAAAACCTTAACGGTATAACGGCAGTGCATTTAGAAGAATTCCGTAATGTTATAAATTTATATTTAGGTATAAATTCGATTTTCTTGTATATACACATTTAGCAAGCGATATCGAAATGCTTCAAATCATTAGTTTAACATATTTAAGTTAATAAACCTTCTTTAACGCACTGAAGTCTACATAAAGCCATAACGGCATAACGGCAGTGCATTTAGAAGAATTCCGTTATCGTATATTTAGTTATAAATTCGATTTTCTTGTATATACACATTTAGCAATCGATATCGAAATGCGTCAAATCATTAGTTTGACATATTTAAGTAATAAACCTTCTTTAACTCACTGAAGTCTACATAAAGCCTTAATGGCATAACGGCAGTGCATTTAGAAGAATACCGTTATCTTATATTTAGGTATAAATTCGATTTTCTTGTATATACACATTTTGCAATCGATATCGAAATGCTTCAAATCATAAGTTTAACATATTTAAGTTAATAAACCTTCTTTAACGCACTAAAGTCTACATAAGGCCCTAATGGCATAACGGCAGTGCATTTAGAAGAATTCCATAATGTTATAATTCTATATTTAGGTATAAAGTCCATTTTCTTGTATTAAAACATTTAGCAGTCGATATCGAAATGCTTCAAACCATTAGCTGAACATATTTAAATAATTAACCTTCTTTACAAAAGCCATAACGGCATAACGGCAGTATAATTGGGTAATTTCCGTAATCTTTTATTTAGGCATAAAATCGATTTTCTTGTATATACACATTTAGCAATCGATATCGAAATGCTTCAGCTCATTAGTTTAACATATTTAAGTTAATAAACTTTCTAAAACGATCTGAGGTGGGAATATAGCCATGGAGGCATAACTGCAGTGCACGTAGAAGAATTCCATAATCTTATATTTAGGTATAAAGTCGATTTTCTTGTATATACATATTTAGCTATCGATATCGAAATGCTTCAAATCATTAGTTTAACATATTAAGTTAATAAACATTTTTTATCTTACTGAAGTCTACATAAAGCCTTAACGGTATAACGGCAGTGCAGTTAGAAGAATTCCGTAATGTTATAATTTTATATTTAGGTGTAAAGTCGATTTTCTTG